>LOND01000947.1:0-18415 GCA_014220965.1 Paragonimus kellicotti | reverse complement strand
TACTGTTTTACCCGCATTTCTTATGCCTGCCATGTCCCTTCGGCCGACAATTGTTTTCTGAGGCCAAGACAACTGGCCAACATGGGCGCCTTCAATGTCCACGCTCACCGACAAGTCGGTCAGCAAGCTGCTCTGGCAAGTACTCTTTCAAGTCTGCAGCTTGATGTGTGCTACGTGTCGGAAACGCGAGTCTACGATTCTAGCACCGTTATTCACTTGAGCCCACCTCTAGATGACTGTCGATTCAAGCGCTTCTCTCTCAGGGTTTCTGGTGACGCCGAAGCTGAACCTTGTAGTCAAACTGGAGTGGGAATCGCACTGAATTCCAAAGCAGAGCAATGTTTGCTCGACTGGATCCCAGTGAACAGTCGCTTGTGCGCTGTCAGACTCAATACATCGGTAAAAGTCTGTCGACGCAAATCAGAAAGACGTTGTGTGTTCATTATATCGGCGTACGCTCCAACAGACAGCTGTTCGATGATTACTGATACACAGAGGATGCGGTCCTAATTGATGTCGTCTTGACTTTGGAAGCAAACTCAAACAGACCTGAAATGCATACTACTCTCGGCGAATTCAGGATGTCCAGCTTGGGTCGTGCTTTCCCGGACGAGAAGCAACTGGCGGTAAGTGTATGTTTGATGTCCGATGTACACATGACATATGGCGAAAGACTGCTGCAGCAGCTGATGTGCATCCACATCTGGATTCGGCTACTGATTTAGCACCGCACTCAACAAAGGACACTGGCTTACATAGGAGACTATCCGTGTCTTTCTCAACGCCGTCGGACACAACATCTGATCATAGGCAATCAGTTACAGGTGGCGCCACTCTGTTAAAGACTGTCGCGTATTTTTGAGCAACCACCTAGACTCGAACCATGCTGATGTGCGTGCCCGTTTCGTTTTAGTCATTTTCCAAGAGAACATACGTTCGTAAGTCCAGAAAACTTAACTGGCATTCGAGCGAGGAGAGTGTAAAGAACGCTTACCAGGAGGCGTTGGTGAACAAGTTGCCCAGTTCGAGTCAGGTGAAGATCCTAACGAACACTGGGAACAAATCGCCGCAGCTATGAAAACATGCTGTGAAGAGGTATGTTCCGAAGGAGCTGTTCAGTTGCGACAGAACTGGATTTCCATCACGTCGATAAACCTCATGAACAAGCGTCGCTCGATCCCACCTGGTTCTGAATATGATGACGACCGTCGAGAACTTAAACGCAAGCTGACTAAAAGCTTGCGCAAAGACCGTGAGCACTACTTGGTCGAACAGTCGAAAGAGATGGAAAGCCTTTTTATCTGGGAATTGCAGAAGGCTTTTTCCCTGATCCGTGGTTGTACTGGTCGTTGAGTCAGTGTAGGTGAAGGGAATGAACTGTTTCGAAACCATATGTGAAAAAGATGGTTCACTTATCACCAATCAATCGCGTCGACTTGACAGGTGGGCTGAACATTTTGAAGAACAGTTCAGCTGGCCTCAACCAGATCATGTGGACGACGGGACCCGAATGGTCAGTTATTGCGTTCCAGACGGCCCTCCGTCGGAAGCAGAAGTGGTCCTAGAGCTCAGGTTATTGAAGCGTAATAAGGCTCCTGGACCAGACCTCCTCTCTTCAAGGATGGCGGGAAGAGGTTGATATCAGAACTGACTAAACTCCTCCAGACGATTTGGGAGACTGAAGAGGTACCTCGCGATTGGTGCTTATCAACAGTAATTCCCGTTCAAGCAGGGTGAGGGTTTATGGACAGCTGTCTCGGGCGTTCATCACTTCTAGTGGTGTTCGTCAAGGGTGTCCGATTTCCCCTTTCCTGTTCAATTTTGTCATGGACGACATTCTGGAGGGTGCGCTTGAGGAGTCCAGTGAACTTGGTGTTGAGCTTCTTCCTGGCGCTCGGTTGACCGATCTGGAGTATGCGGACGACATTGTCTTACTTAGCCCCTCTGCCGAAGACATGCAGACCATGCTGAACAAGGTGAGTGACCGGGCTGGTTTGTATGGAATGCGCTTCGCACCTTCAAAGTGCAAAGTGTTACTTCAAGACTGGGGCATTTCCACTCCTACTTTCTTTATTGCAGGTAATCCGCTTGAGACTGTGGACAGTTTCACCTACTTGGGTAGCACTATCTCGTCAGCTTGTAATATTGCTGATGAGATATCAACGAGGATAGCAAAGGCACGAGTTGCCTTTGCCAACCTGCGTCATCTGTGGCGTCGAAAAGACGTTCGATTGTCGCTGAAAGGAAGAGTATATAATGCGTTCTGTTTTGTTCTACGCTATGAAAACGTGGCCTGTTCGCAAGGAAGATATCAACAAGCTTGCTGTATTTGACCATCGTTGTCTCCGCCAAATAGCCCACATTAAGTGGACTGATCGCGTGAGCAATGCGGCAGTTCGCCGGCGCGTATTCCGGAACGCTCGGGATGCGCGATCAATTGGTCAACTACTCACGTTGCACAGCCTGCGATGGTTAGGTCACGTACTCCGTATGCCAGCTGAGCGTTTACCGTACCGGGCATTATATACTGAGACCACCAACAGTTGGGTGAAACCACGTGGTGGTCAAGCGACAACGTGGTCACGAAATATGAGAACCCTGACTGCTCCACTGAGTAAAGTGGGTAGGTGTCGCCTGCCTGGATGGGGTCCTCGTGATCACTCAAACCGCTGGTTGGAGACGCTATCCGAGATGGCGGTGTGTCGCAGTCAATGGCGTACCTGCATCCATACCATTTCTAGTTCTTTGCTTAGACTTCTTTTATTAATTTTCAACCTTCTTCTTCTAGGATATTCCACGTCACTGTTGAGGTGAGCGGCAGCCCGAGCCACAGTACCTTTTGGTCAGGCTCATGGCTGACTATGATGATGATTAACTTCGATGAGGAGCAGGAAAGAATACGGGTACAGAAAAAGTGTCAACCTGGGTCTCCATTTAGTGCATCTTGTGCTATTCCTGAAATGCAGAATTCAAGATTGTGGCCGCATCATATTCATCCAGCTGCGAAATCTGGTCTGTGATCTTACATCTTTCCCGATGGCTGTCAAGAGGCGATCACGCATGTCACCCGCTCTGTCACTGTCAGAAAGACTGCGGCCACATTTTGAGGGAAGCTTTTGCAATCATCTTTGCCTCGAAGATATTCCACAAGGTGTTCTTTGACCGTCATTTCACATTGTTCACTGATCGTGAGCCACTGTTTGCAGTCTTTTGATCATATGAAAGGATTCCTGTCTGCGTGGTGAGCTCGTTTCAGCGGTGGGCCACGACATCGCTGAACTGTGACTTTCAAATCAAGTGTGCGACCATCACGACAATTGGACAGACGGGTGCACCCTCCCGCCTGATGAGCTTACAGATATATTACACCCAGGAGAATCGCTAGTGGCAGCCGTATCAGTTGAATCAGAAGTGAACCGGTTATTCTCGGAAACCATCCGCGCACTTCCAGTTACTCCGGTGATGGTCTGTGAAGCAACGCAACGTGATGCCACACTCCAGGATGTACTTGAAACGTCTCCGCATGCGACGACCGCAGTCAGGACTTTCAGGTGGTCTGACACAGTACGCCCGGAGACGTTCCTTGCCGTCTACCCCCACAGATTGCTCACTCTTTGGTGAAAAAGTTGTAATATCGATGGAACTGTGGACCAAAGTGACTTATCAGCCTCATACCGGGCATTAGGAAATCAGCAGAATGAAGGCATTAACACGTCTACTGACCGGGGATAGACAAAGAACCAGAACAGCTGGTACGCTATCATCACAACCGTTCGTTGACGTCTAAGGTGCCCTCGAAGACTGTTACAGTCGTGGCGCTATCAGGCAGCGCCATGGCCTCGGGATTCATTTGGATTTCGCAGGCTGATTTTAGATATAAAACTTCCTCATGGCCGTGGATGCTCTCAGCAAATGGCTGGAGATCATCTTGATGTAGGTGACCATCACAGACGCTACTATCTCTCGGCTTCAGAAGACATTCGACAGATTCGAATGCCTGGAAACGCTCGTGAGTGACAACGGAAGATAGTTTGTCTCATCGACATTTGCAAATTTTTGTAAACGGGACATTTTCAGTCACATTTGTCCACTACCCTTCCATCCGAGGTCTAACGTCCATGCTGAGGGTTTTTTGGACAGAATCAAACATGCTCTTCACAAAACTCATAGGGAGGGAACTACCATGGAAAAGTTGAGGACGTTCCTCATGCGTTTCCGAACGAGGTCCAATCTACAAACGTCAGGTGGAGTATCTCCGCCTGAAGCTAACATCTCCCGGAAGGTTCGTCCATCAGCGGTCGCACCGGAAATCAGAAACAAAACCATAGAAGACCAGTTCAACAGACGCTGCAGGTTGAAACTTCGAGACCTTCAAGTAGGTCGGACAGTATTGGCACGCAACTGCCGGAACCAGTCAGTCAGATGGCCCCATGGTCGAATTCGTAAGCAAGTTGGGGACGCCATTTACGAGGTGCAAGTGGGCGATCAAATCTAGGTGCGACACGTTAATTAACTGCAATTCACGGATACCTCCGACCGTACGCAAAGGGATAATAACTCACCGCTGGTTGTTTTCCTGGATATCTCTGATCTACAACAGCCGGAAATTACCCTGTTACCCAACGTTCTGTAAAATTACTCTTCACACTACCTGTGGTCTAGGTGCTGGGTAGATAAAAGACGGAGAACAGCGACACCTATGCAAATAATTCCCCGACTTAGATCCTACGACCAACATATTAAAAGGAGAGATGTTGGGGGTAGAGTACACCTAACATTAAGAACAGGAATCTAAAGTCAGATTTGACGTACCTTATGCCATTCAAGTGAGGCGGACAATTGTTCTCGCCTTTATGTAACACTCAGTCACACTTTTATATAAATATGGCGACATTTTCACTGGTCTGATCAGATCGGAGGTTCACGTGTATAAATGCGTTTCTAGCAGACCGCTATCTTTGTTTCCTCTGCGCAATCGGTCGTCAGTTTAGAATTTTCGGTCGGAACATTTGTTTGACTTGTCGGTGCTCTACAACACAACAGTGTTCAGTCGCCCGTGTCGAGTGAAAGCGTCGGACACTCATTGATGCGGTTCCAATGCAGATATTTGATAATGGGGCTTTTTGTCAGTCTCTGAGGATGTGCCGACCTAGGCAACAGCCATTTGCTAAAAGTGACAACTAATCGTCTACCAGTCCAAGTGCCTTTAGCCGATTCTGCCAGCGTACGTCGCGAATATTGTTGTTTAACTGATTTACCAGTAAAGTAAGAGCAACTGATGTAGGGGGCAATAGAAACTGCAGTGTAAATGTCAGTTAACTTCGATTTATTGTTCGGTTGTTTGTTTGTAGAATGCAGTGTCGTATGATCCTTTCATTTTTAATATATTGTCTGAAACTGTGGTTGTGTGATGGTTGCTCATCACTGTTGCCCAGTGATGTACTACTACCGATGATGGTGTTGCTGATTCCAAAAGTTTAGCGCATCTTACGCTCCGTCAGGTTGAACATTTTTCAAAAGATATTTTTGGCGGCTCCACTAAAGATGTTTTGTTAGCTGCCCTTTGTTGGACAAATTTGCCATTTATAAACCGTGATTATTTGAGAAGTGTGCAATGCACGAACCATAAGATAAAAGCCATTCATTCATGGCTCAAACCAGATGATGTTACGACTCGAACTGCCGTTCACTACGGCGCTTGCGAGGAGTATTCCAGAAAACGGAGTCAGCCGATGTAACCGGATTGAACCTGTTGGCCTTGTGGTCAGGACAGCAAGCATCACTCTCTAGAGCATAGTTGCAATCCACTTTGATGAGCATTGCCTGTTTGCACTGGCTACGGCCGCGATGGGAACACTTTTAAGTCGACATTGTAATGAAGACTTGCAAGTAATCAGCGCTAACGAGTGGTAGGTAGATAAGTGTTCTGAAGTGCATTTTCATCGGCAAAAAGTTCTGTTTGAAAATACAATTATCAATAGTCCATTGGTCATTTTCATCCTCTTTTGTTACAGGCTCCACGGCCTACTGTATCAGAATCCGAAAATCCGCCTCCAAATGCTCACCAACAGTCAACGTGTTCGATAGCGCCTATCCAATCTACTGTGCCCGCAGTGAGACCCGTACCCACTTTGATCGGTGGAGCAACCAAGCCTGTTGACGGGCTTTTGGGCCCGGCTCAAATACCATCGTTGGCGAGTGTTGGCTCTTCTACTGTCATACAGACTTGTTCCAGTCCGAATACTCTTCTGGTTTCACGTGCAGACTCACGCAAACCTACCGGGGATGTAGCGAAACAACAGACCAACGAAACAGAGGATTCCTCACTTTACTCCAAAGTTCCCATTGACCCATCTGTGAACTTGGTGCTTTCTCGTCTGCAACGGACTCAAAACAGCTGTAACGCCCTAGTTGCTACGAACCAAACTGAACTTCAATCGTTCACTTTCACACAGAACAGGTGACTTGCGGCTCTTAACTTAATTTCTACACTATGCGGCAACAACATGACCAGTGTGAACAACTTTTTCCAGAGCCTTCACGGAGTGTTGTGAACGGCCACTTGTCGTCTTGTTTCTGTCCCCGTATTTCGAATTACTTCCAGTGTTTGGGTTTGGGTGTTTCGGTTTTAAGCCCCGTCTCTCAGCATCGTCATGTAAATTGCGCCAACTGTGATACAATCGTTTATTCGGTTCACACAACTCAGGTTGATTGTTTGTAATTCACGAATGCGTGCCCAGCGAAATTTTAAGTGTCAAACGATGTTTAGGTGATAGTGTAGCTCTCTTCATCACAATTCGACCTTTGTGTTTCTTATTTGTGGTTTTTCCTCTTGCAATTCGATATCCTTGGATTCTTTCAAAGTGCCCCTGATCACCCATCCGGTAACCTGAAATCCGAAATTTCGTCTGTGTTTTATTCAGATTCAGATTTATACATTTATATTTTGTTTTATTTTCGTAGCTCAATTAACATATTCGGACTTCCGTTTCGTGGTTGTTTAACCTAGTTTATCTGGTCAGGGAAGTTAATTGAATGCACTGGTTTGTAATGGCTCCCACCATTCTTTGTTCAGTGTAATTCGAAATTCAGCGCTACCCCGGACTTCATTTTTGTGTGGCTACGGCTAACCAGCGGGGGTTTCGGATTGTCATAGTAATCTAGCTATGTAACGTTAAAGGTTACGTTGTCTCTTATATCTCTGTGATCATCACTTGCTTGTTTGTTTACCGCGTCATTTTCACCTAAAACGCTTGTCTTCTGTAGAAGCATGCTGAATGTTTGTTACAATCCTTCGATGAAAACGCTTCTGGACAGCGGCGTGTTATTGAATAAAAAGGGACATTTGCTTCACACGTACCTCTGAAACAGGTGTTACTCACATCGATTTACGCTAATCAAAAGGAGAAAGTGGTACAGAAATTCGTTTATTTTCTATTGCTGGTACAAAGATGGCTTCAGAAAACTTACTTTTGATCTTGGATCTATTCGGTTGACATGCTTTTGATGTACGCGGTAACGTTTTCTGGATTCCCAGCCATGCTGAAGGTCACGGAGGGACATCACACTGATGCGGTTGTGTTGTGTCTGACTTCAGTCGATGGCTTTCTCCTTGTATCTACGTAACAAGTGTTCGAACAGTTCGTCGTTGACAGTAGCTTTTGTCCGTTAGTGTTCCGTTTGAGTACTTTGTGAATCGTCTTTTGAAGCCGGTGAAACTTAAATCCTAGGCTGTGGGATTCGCATACACGTGTACGAGTTCTCATCAACTCTAACAATGACGTTAAACGTGTTAGTTCCACGTGGTGCGCCGGTTGCGTTTCACCTTGTAACGGATTGCAAAGTATTGCTGTTAGCAAGATAAACGGTTATGAGGACCATTTTTAGTCAATTTGTTCGAACCGTTTTCCAAGGCTCTCCCACCGAGGAATCATCAGAAAATTTAATCTTCCACGATAATTGCGTGGAAGCAGAGAACGAAGTTGAGCTTTCCCCGCTCCGACTGACATTGCTCAAATTATACTCTTTTTTATTGGATTCTGGACGATATCCTGAGAGGTACAACCGGAACTGCGTAGGTCTTGAACTGGAACCTCTTGGTACTAAACTGTGTGATTTTTGGACAATCTCCTCACTCCTTTTAAATATGGGAATAATTTGGGTTTCGCGCGGCGCACTTTTTATGTACAACACTGCGTGCATAAGATGGTTCTACAATGGCATTGTCGTGCAATATTTTGAATGAAGTGTGTCATCGGAACTAACGAAACCAGTTAAGGTTACTCAAGACGTCCCTTGTACTCTTAATCACGTGGAACATTCATTGTTCGCAACGATGGTAAGGTGCTGACGCTGTCGAGGCAGTTTTCATTTGGATTGTCGCCGAATACCTATCTTCTTCTTATTGCAGCCTGTTGGCGTCATTGATTCACTGGCGTTTCGTTTTATTGTCATTTTGACTCCCTGTTTTCCATTCTGATGCGTTTGTTGCTGAGTAGAACGGCTCTTTTGCCCTAGACTGTTAACTATCCCTGAGGCAATCTTTTAAAGAGCGTGTCAAAACTTGGTGTCAAATTGAGATTTGGACCTTGAAAAGTTTTAGGCCTTGAACAACGGAGCGCGACACCTCAGTTTCCTTGTATCAACGTTGTTACCCACTTCCACATTGTGTGCAGGTCGTTTACCGTCTGGTTGCCTGTACCTAGGCAGCCGCAGTCGGTGAGAGTCGTCATCATAAATTGTTTTGGTTCCTAAGCCGCGTAGCCCATTAGAGTCAAGTATCATCTTGACAATAGGGTAAGTGGTTTAGTGCTGTTGTAGTGGTTCAGTTAGCTCAATGTGTCCAATAATGATCAAGCAGTTACGATTGAGGTATAGTGGGTGAGCAATGGTGTAACGGTTTTACTGATTCAAACTGGGTAGTGAATCCTCCAGACCAGCGTAAGCACTCGTGTTTGTATTTCGGAAGCTTTGTAGGGTGATTTTCGTGCACACAGCTGGAATAATAGTTTTTGATTATGCAAACCGGAATCAGTCGTTTGAGCTGACCGTTTGAGCGCTGAATCTCATCAACAGTTCGTCGCTTCTCTGTTAACCTTGCATTTCCTTCATGTATTGCATCCAGTTTCAGCCCACCACATCTTAAGTTTTTTATCAATAGGTTTATTCAGCACATCCGTTTAGTCGGTCTTTTTCTCACTGTGAAAGCCTCTACACATGTTGATAGCTACCGAAAATGCCATCAACTTTCCCGTATGTTACAATCCTGCAAGAACCGTCATTATAAGTGAACTGAATGTATTGCGTAGCGTATGGGTCGTTTCTTCGACCCCCTGTATTAGCCTGGTGATTTCCGTCACGCACATGATGGCTAGATGTCACCAGATTACTGTCACGAGTAGGCGGCTGAGCAATCGACCCCTGATCTCATCTTGGATTCTTCCGGTGGTATCGGTGAATGCCGTGAACAATCACTGTTTACTCACCTGGATGGTCACGGAGCACTTCGGAGTTCATCGCGCATTATACAATCTGAACTGTGCTAACTGTACGCATATCCACCGGTTGTAGGTGATTCTCTGGTTGCTCAGATCTACTAGTCATACTATTCCCTCCGTCAAGTTTGTACCTTTTCACTTTGTTCATCGGAGGGTCTACATAGTTATTGAGTTATTTAATTGCTGGGTGCGGTCGGAACGTACGAAGTTAGCTTGGACAGCTGTTTGGTCTGATATTACCTGTATTTCCAATTCCTACCTGCTTGGTTGTGTTCCGAAATGAAGATTGGTTGTTCGAGTTTCGCCAGTTTGATAGCGTACAACTCACGGAGCTCACTGTATGATACGAAAACAGACAGCTGCAGTATGACCTTATTGCAGTTCAAAGGGTGCGTTTTCATCTGCGTGAGGTCATTTGCCCGGCTTTTGGTGTGACCTATCGTTCAGGTATGAAGATTTAGACTGGATGCGTAATCGGTGCACGTCTTTATCATCGGACTGGGCAAGTTTACTGACACGTAAGTTTGACTTCTAGTTTGTCTGAGGAGATGCTTTCAGTTGGACAAAACCTTCCGCCTATTTCTCTGGCGTCCAAGGAAATCGGATCATCACGGTTACCTTACGTGGGCACTTCTGTTTTCCCGATTTTACACGATACTGGCGTTGGTCGTTGTTCATTGTCTTTACCTCCAACTGGAAGTGTGTTCTACAAATTTTCATTGATTGCAAGGGTGAGCAAACCCTTTTGGTTGTTCCAGGTTTTTACGAATGTTCTAAACCCTGACCGAAAATTGTTTTGTTTCACAATGCCCTATCAATTGGTGGAGCGAATCAGCCGTTAACCAGTGATGAGGTCTCAAAACTCCTTGTTCATCCATTAGTTGGCGTATTTGTTTCATCGATTACCAGCTGTCATCCTGTAATTGATTTTTGTTCTCTATTACTGCAGTACTATTCTGCATCGTACACTTACGCCAGAAGAATTTAAGTTATTTGTACTCCATAGGTGCTAATGTCGAGTACTAAGTGTAGTTCTTCGCCGATCCAAGTTACGTCTTTCGCGTTGAACACTCGTTTCAAGGTGGCCTCATTTACTCACAACATCCTCTTAAACTGCATTGTTGATAACAATTCAAATTTCACGTTGTAACGATGGGGGTGTTTTGTTTCGCAATGGGGGTTATGGCCACCCCATATCGAAAGCGAGACTGTCGTTCGTTGAAACGCAATTGAGTGCAAGATCTTTTTGTTTATCGCATGGTTTAACTACTCTTCTTCATTTTTTGTGAAAGCCCGATGAAGTACATCGCAATTGGCTCGTAATGCATCGGCTTCTGAAACATTGATAATAATGTATAGAAAGGACAAGGTATTTTTCGTGGTCACCGTGCGCCGACCGTACTTTACTTTGCGACACATGAATATCGAGACTTTCATTTTAAGCTTGTATTCGAGACAGTTGACGTGAAGGTTGCCTTTGACTTAGCTTCCCATCGTGTTTTCTTGAACTGTGTCCTTCGTAAGAAGGTTTCGACCAGATTGATCAAGATTTTTAGGATCTCACTGAGTGCAAATAGTAAACAGCTGGGAATACTTATTTTCCAGTCCTCTATTCCTTTTGCCACCTGACACTATTGTCCGATTTTCCGCTCGCTCTTCAAACGTGTTTGGTTTTATCATGGAAAAAAAACGTTTAGAAGCTTCGAGAATCTCGATTGGAGCGTATGCCAGATGGTATGCGGACCGATCTTGAGTATGCTGGCGACACTACTTTGTTCTTCCACGAACAACACGCGGATCATGTTGACCAGGTTAAGTTATACAGTTTGTTTACATGAGATACGCTTTACACCTTCGATGTGTAGTGGACTGTTACAATGTCGAATTGCTTCTCTGTTTTCGTTGTTATAGGCGGGCCACTTGACACTACTTATTACTTCATCTACCTGTGTATTATCATCAACTTGTGCTGTTGCTGACGAGTTGTCTATAAAGGCAACAGGATCATGAGCATTAGCATATGTCCCTGTGCTTCTGCCTTGCCAATTAGTTGCCTGTCCCATCTGCCGATTGTGTGAATGCTATCGTAGTCCACCGGCATGTTTGCGAACTTTTCACGATCGGTATCCGAGACGAGAACACAGTCTGCACTGTGACCGCTGACGAAGCGTATGTCACAGTGCACTGTTCGGTACAGCTGTTGGCGGTTGGATAATGTCTTAAGACACGAAAACCTTGTGCGTTCTACTGAGCTGGTCAGGTTTGTCGCTTGTCAGTTTGAGAACAAGGTGACCTTCCACGCCACTGGTAGTAGTATGCCGCAGCCAATGGTGTTTGGGGATCATTGAGGTTGTTGACGCTTCCCGTTGAATTTGCATTGTTTGTTCACTTTTTATTCCCTTTTACTTGTCACTTAATCAGCCTGCTGCTGTCTGGTTTGGCAGCAACTCCTGTCACGTGTACTACTCAAAACCCAAAATGTATGCGTATGCATGTAAGGCGATTGTCGATTTTCTCAACTACTTCACGTATTCACTCAATCCTCTCACTAAACAATTCCGTTGCCTTTGGCTAGGCATTCTGTTGTACGTTCGGCTGTTACTCTCGCCTGACTAGGTTGCGCGTTGGTGTTTGGGCCTCTGCTTCTCGTTGCCAGTTGGTTTAACAGACACTAGGTCGTTTCGTGTAGCAGTTCATTGATTCAATTCATTCTTAGAATGTACCTAGCTCTTTGCTTGCCTGAGGCGCTCAGTAATATTGTCACGTCACTAGTTGCTATTTCACAATCTATGCCTCGAAATCATCTGATATCGTTATTCCATTTGTACGGCGTTGTGTCTGGAAGAAGATAGTGGTTCACATTACAGGTCCTGATTGCATCTCCTTGTCCGATTGGTCCGTCTGACGGTTCTCATTAGCCGGTCTACGATCGGTTTCTCTACGCTGGGTACTGGAAACTTCTCTACTTGGTCGTCAGTCCATTTTTCGTGCTAGTACACATGGGACAAATTCAGTCTTTCTGCTCCGATTTTTAGCATATCATCTCGAGACGTTTTGCGTCTATAGTTGCTCCATCCATAACCCTATTCAGTTCACCTAAAGTACATATTGCTGGCTTCACACCGCATTCTTACTGTCAACGTGTCACCCTCTGTCCCCCCTTCTTTTTCCGTCTCACTACGGTCAGTCAAAATGGCAAGCGTATAATGATGCGCATTCGTGTGCTGGAACAGGAAAATAAGGAGCTGGCCAACGGAAACCGCACTGGCAGAACTGCACGATTGACTACGGAAATCGCTCTGCGGCGTCGATTTGTGCAAGATTTGAAACAAACTTATTCAGGTATTTAGTCACTGTGATTATTATTGGCGCCTTGTATCCTTTTTTAGCCGAACGATGCAGGTGAACGTACAGGCGCATTGGCTTGTTATCATCGTCTTATGTAGCGTTGATGAGACAAAATACCTAGTCAAGCGAAAGTCCGATGTTAGTTGTTCTAAGGAGACACTCATATAGGCTGCTTACGGAGCTATGTATTGTCGTTTGGATTACTTAGTTGTTTATTGCCCATGCCACATTATCTCGGGTTGAATATAACTCAGTTCTAACCATGGGGCTACCAATCACGGGATTGGAACCATGGTTATACCAAAGATCTCCGAACCTGTACACCGGGCGGGAAACATTGCTGCAGTGTAGCTTATCAGTGGCCCTCTACATTCTATTGTATTGGCATGGCCAGCCAATCGCATACGCGTGAACTGATCCACCCCACACAAGACCAGAGTTCCGGATTGCGACATACCCTGGGGCCAATTTGTGTTTGCTTGCGGCAACTCAGACACACCGTGGCTGCGGTCACCGTTCTATAAGTCCATCGACACACCCATTGCCGACGACTTGGAAGACGATGTTGGATGTTTTGCTAAAGGCAATATAAGTGGCTTGGGCCTATGTTTGTTTGACCGTGAATTCAAGCGCCGTTGATCGTAGCGACATTTCCATATGGCGTCGCAACACATGCGCTAACCGTCTTAGATTGGTACCTGCAGCCCACTGTCTACAAGGAGACAGCGGATGCTTTAGACACAAGTAGGCTAACTCGATTATTTTGTGCACACAGGAGAGGACAAGGTAAACTTCAAGGGGATACAGTGAAACACGAAAGCTGAAAGAAAAGGAGTAGTAGACTTTCATTACCCAGCTTTCTGAAAAGAGGGTAGTTTGCGAGACGATAGGAGTCGTTGATTGGTACGAATGTAATATATATATATATATATATATATATATATATATATATGAAATATTGCTCATACTTTTGTGCACTGATGATGTCACCTCGTCTAGTGATTTAACGTTGTAAACGTAAATGCCAAGCTCGGCGATCAACAGAGTACCGAGGCCATCAACCCGAGTTATCAAAAACCACAATTTCCAACAACCAGCGATAAACTCTTTAACAATTATGGAGACTACTGCTAGGAGGTGCTTATCAGGCGTTTACTGCAATACCTCTATGTTCTCAGGCATTGAGTGTTGTCTTACTCTGTCTTTTGCGTTTCCACATTGGGTGTACGTCTTAGTTGTTTGCCACCATTTGGCCAGAATGTCACCAATTTTGTGTAACTCGTTCTAGTTTTATGCATAACAACAGAAGGCAACCTATATTACGAATAAAGTTTCATCGTAGGATATTTTACGATATATGATGCCAAGTAATATTAATAGCCAAAAGTGACTGTCCCACAGTTACAGGGCTCCTAATGTGACTTTACGGACAGATTTTTGTTCTCCTGAAAATCGACGAACTGCAGCCGTTTCTCACTTCTTACGAATGCCTGGAAGAATGCAACTAACAGATTTCGAGCGAAGCTAGGTTTCGACGTTGCATGCCGTTATCTTTGGTGTTAACGCAATCAGACGAAGACCGTGGTAAATAGCCGCATCGTATCCCGTTCAAACTACCGTAGGAGGTAACAGGTTATAAGTGAAAAGATTTATAAACCACAGACGCAAAAGACAGTAGTACGTGTGGCACCCTCACCAACCAGTAACATGCGCTTTCAAAGAGGGTCTGACGCTTGGGTTCGAGAGACTGAAATCCGCCATGTCATATAACGGGTTCGTCGTTATTTGCTTATTGGAAGTTCCAACGAATAAAGCCGTTGTCGAAGTGCTACAGAGATCAACCGGTACGCTGAGCCAAGAGTCACCTCACCAGGACTTATCAATGGCTCACTGTGATCCTTTCGGCTGTAAAGTAATTTAATGGCTGTCCGAATTATGGCTAATATTTCCAGCATTTCTTGAGAAAAGTCGAGATTATCATACGGAACTGAATGTGCTTTTGTTTTGTGGAACTGGTGGAAATTAGAGCTTGTGCATGAAAAGTAAAATGTTCAGTTGGGCTCTCAGACTCTTCCCAAAAGCAGTTATTTGTGAGCAAATGCATGGGTTAACTTATGACGTTTCAACGAGGTAACTGCAGCACATGCTGCCCAGAGCACGGAACCAGTTTGATACAGTGGCCTAACCAACCCCGAGCCCTGTTGTTAATTTGATTGGGTATCTACGTAGACTGCCATCCAAGCGTGCATACTGCAGCAATCGAACTCACCAGTTGAAAGACTAACTGAAGTTGATTGTTCAGCAAACACCGAGTGTAACAGAATTGCGTCGTGAAATGTGTTTTTCCAAGACGAAATGAGGGTCATGTTTTTCCAATAGTAATCTGTAACACCAACCCGTAAATTGATCTCATAAATGTGGGACAGTCGTTTTTAGGGGATTTTTATTTGACATTTCACGAAACTCATTTTTGATAAAACATTGTTCGTACTAGGTTGTCAGTTTTTGCACTGGTGCAGGAAAACAAGTCGATCTGCAAAGAATTGCCGAACCTTCAGCTAAACACTGATAGTCTTAAAATCGTGTATGGATGGACGGAAACTATTTGTCATGGCTGGTTACATGGCTTGAATCTTAGTTATCAGTATTACCGTATTTCCGGTCTTTTGTCCTTGTTTAACTTCAGATTCTACCTGTTTATATGTTTGCTCTCCAATTTCAGATATGGAGTACCTCATTGAAGATGTGGAGAGCGAAATCGAGGTGTTTGGAAGCAGTTTACTTGTGTTACAACAACGTCTCAGCTTAACTAAACTGACCGCCCAGTTTTTAGCTGTCGAGCTGGAGAAGGTGCGTCCGGGTCGAGCGCGCGAGCTGTTCACGAAGGCCACGTGGTCACCTTTCGATGATCCAGAGTTCGCTGACCAAATGGTTGAGTGTGTGCCTTCAGAAGTCGAGGAAGCCTGTCCTGAGGATGGTTTCAAACCGAACCAGTGCGTCGAGCCGGATTGTTCGATAACGGAAAAGGAGTCTTTAGTTTCTGAGCCCCCACTTCAATCTACTTCTGGCTCATCGTCACCTGTTCCACTTGACAGTCGATCTCCTAGTGCCAGCGTCACCACAACCGAGTGTCTCTTGTCTTGTTCGGATCACAAGCCTCGCAGTGGCCTCACAAGACATCCGCTTAAAAGAAACAAGATTTCTCTAGTGGAAGACGCATACGCCGGTTTGGTTATCCAACCATCTACTGAAGATGTGCATTCTATTACTTCTAAGCGGTGTCGTGTGGATACCGAAGATTTCTCCCTTACCCATTCAGATGTACTTACATCTTCACAATTCAGACGGACAGCCAAATTACGTCCCACTATTCCTGTTGAAGGTCCTCAACGGACGTTTACCACGGACCACACAACTCCTACTTCTTGTTCCGAATCTGGGTGTTCGGACCGGTCTGTCGATTGTTGTTCATTAGATTTATCAATGGATTCAAGTAGTGTATCCGATCGCATGGTCCATGTACATCACAGTTTTCGTTCCCCAAGTTCCACAAACCGCCAGAAGCAACAGCAGTCTTTCACAGTGGAAAGCTCCAATGGCCCAACGACTTCCTCACGCAGTTCGTCAGTCACTAATGTTAGTGTGGTGGAGTGAAGTAACTGTGACCTTACACACGTTTGTACACAAAAATTTGTCCTCTCATTTATGTTCCCCTATCCGCCCCGTATGGTAACAATTCTTCAGAGGATAACAATGATCACAGATAATCATCTTGTGTTTTTCTTGCTTCTTCTTTTTTGTATTCCTTGAAAAAAACGTGTTGATATGTGTACCACTCCTGCGAGGTGTGCATTCTATCTGTGTGTATACAGTTGGTTGCTAGGTTTCCGTTTTCTCTTTTTGTGCTCAGATATGTGTTGAAAACAAAACAAAAAACATTTGTATGCATTTATCTTGTATGACTCAACTGTTCTTTCTTGTGTGGGATTTTTGTCGAGAAATTGCGGTTGTTGTCACGTCCAGGCTATGGAACTGACAAGGGGATATTGGTGTAGTGGCTCCGTTTGAAAACGGTAATTTCTGAAACTTAATCAGGAGGAATAATACTGCTTCAGATGGAGTTTTTCGTAGTAGAAACGTTCAGCCAAAACCGAATCCCTTGTAGGGTTAGGGTTCGTTCTCGTCAGCAGAATGGCTTAAAAACAAACCTGGACAATTTTGTATAGCTGTCAGTCTACCACACAACACTTGTCTACGGGGCTATCCGACATATCGTCGACCGGGCGATCAGCTCGACTACACGTAGTACTATATATGAGTAGCGGCCACCCGGGGCAATGCACATGTGGTTGCGCTGACCGCAGCAGGTGGAGCATTATCGGACGAACGGACTCGGCTACGTGAGGTAGTTTCAATCACTCTACTGATTGAAGGTCTGTTACTGCTCAACTGGCGGTTTCATTGTGTGTGGACAGTTGTGCGCACGTGTGTTGTCAGCGATTACCCTGTGCACGAATGGGCCCGGTTTTGCAAATGTAAGAATCAAGCATCACTGTGCCAATCCGCTTTTGTTTGGCGTTGTAGGCTTTCGTGAATTACATGACAGTCTGCATTTACCGCAGGTGCTTATGATCATACTTGTGGATCAGTGCGACTGGCAGTCTGTGAAGCGGCTTCGACAATGCACTTGCTGACAGTTGGGTCATTATGACGCTGGTCGTTTCGCAATGAAGGGCTATGTGCCGAGCCGGAACCTCCATGCCAGCAAGGATCGAAACCACAAAGATTAAGCTCACTGCCGTCGTTTTGCGTGGTACTGTTGTCATCCAGTTGTAAATGTGCTTGCTACTGTATCTGCATTCTTGTGGTTGTGAAAACCAAACTCTGCACTTGATAGCGCAGTGCATAAGAGCTTATTAGCCGTGAAATAGACTGGTACTATCATGTTGCTGATCCTGGCAATTAAACTAAACTTTAGTAGCCTGCTCGTGGCTTTTTGCTCTGTTTTCAGGTTCCCGTAGAATTCAGGAAGTCAATTTTGTAAATAGTTGTTTCAAGTAATCCTCAACAGATTTCTACAGTTACATGAATTATACACGATTTATATATATCTATATATGGATTAATAGAAGTGGATACTCTGTGGGGTTCGTAGGTGTAAATTTGTGCTCCTATTCCAAACGTGGACCCCTTTCACACAGTGAATAGATCCGTTTCCATTTGATTACCATATTAAGGTGAGGTTAACAGCGAAGCAGTTTGCCTTGGACTTTCGAACGTGGTCGAGGATGCCTACCCTACTAACAGGAGTATCATTCAACGCTTGCCCCCTACTGGTGCTACGCCTTAAGGATAGTTTCCTTAATCTTCCTCCGTAGACCTGCTCTCTCGCCTGTTATCAAGCCGGTTATGTTGGGAGAACCACAAGGCGATTATCTGATAGGACCCGTGAGACCCTTCCGAAATGGCTTTATAACGGTTCAATCAGGCTCATTTCGAACGCAGTCGGGGCCCACGTGATTGACCTTGACCATCGAACTGAACCGAATGTAGTGTTGCAAACCCACTCC
>LOND01000946.1:52651-82546 GCA_014220965.1 Paragonimus kellicotti | reverse complement strand
CTAATGATTTTAAGGTATGTCAGCTGAATTTTCATGAAACCCAATATATAACCGTAATAGGTTAGTGGTTGTTCCAAGCTCAGTCTCAAACCGACAACTCAATGTGATCAACCTCGTTCATTGTTTGGGTTCACCTGGTAATGGCAACAAGAATGAGATTCAAGACAGTGGAAGGAGGCGAAAATGCAACAGGTAATGAAGTGTTGATTTGTGTACAAGCAGTGAAGTATACTAGCGTCTTCTGATGATCGGTTCCACGTTGTCGCAACCAGGTCAGCCTGATCATGACACAGACTTTGTCAGCTGGGGGTACATCTCAGTCAAATCGAAAACCTGTGATATTTTCCGTAGCTAAATGAGATCATACGTCGAACGCACTTTTCAAAATGCAGATTGGAATTGGAAGCCAGCTTACCTTGACTGACCGGCATTCATACGTACCTTAAAGTACTGTCAACTGTGTGACCCTTGTGCGACCAGAACTTACTGACCTGTAGACAGATGACCACGTGCAACCAACTCGTGACTGATCCAGTGGTAGTGCTTGCCTAAACGCGGAGTAGGCCGTAGACATCGAATAAACCAAAGTCTAAGTTCACAGCCATAAATGCGACTGGTTGTCGGTGGTATTCACATTTTGTCAACTCAAATTTGCGGCTATTCATTATGCGTCTGTAGGTCAGATCTGTTACGCAAAGCCGTTTTGTGAGGGAAGTTGTGGAGACAGATATACATAAAAAATAAGATTTATCCACTCGAAATGGGACATTTCAGTTGTTCTCACCATGATGGCGTGAAGGCTTACTCCTGCAGATGATCAACGGGCCCAACGGAGCTTCTGTCAGGTCATTGTACTCCCTTAACAGCAGAAAGACCAATTCGTCTTGTTGTCTACCTCCCGTCTCTATACGAAGTGCAACAACGTGTTCCTAACTCCACTAACTTTTTCAAGAATAATGTTTTCCAGCATTGTTTCAATTCGGAACTCTACAAGTCAAGTTACTTGACAGCTGCAGATGTTCCAAAAAATCATATCGGGAACAGCCGTGAGTCCAAAAGTGCGCAACCACGAGGGAAAAACCTATATAAGAAGAAGGAAGGAGAAGTGGACCTAACTACTAAAAATAGCTACGTCTATATTCAAACATACAACATCAAGGCGCCTACACCTTGCAAACAAACAACCGAGCTGTAAGTGAAAGCAGTGTTGTTTGGATTAGGAAATTTTTAACTTCCTTCCATTCGACTGTAACACTTCCAACCTAGTACGTCAGGTTAATCGAACGGAAATTGTACATGAAATACAATATAGCACACTATAAAATGGATATATACACCTCCCTTTTAGAACAACCCAGCTGCGTTCCGATCAACTTTTCTCTTCTATATAAGCGTATGAGTTGTACTGTCATAAGGCCACTCTCCCGTCAATCAGCATACGTTGCTAATTTTTATGGTTTTCCGATCTACAAGCAGATGCTTCGGTTCACAGAATTTGGTCATTCCAGTACATGCCTGGCAGAGAACTTTATTGATGTGCCATTGCGGGGCTAATTTTAGTTTTCAAAGGTGTAAACCAGCGGTCCAATGTCACAAGTAAGGCTCCTCTGACTGCGATCAAAACAGCTGCTTTCAACAGAGTATTGTTTACGCAACAATAATGCGATGATCAGAGATCGGATGTGCAATGCCTGTAAGGGTGGTTTTCTCTCTGGTGTGCTAAATCTGTGATTCAAGTCTGTTTCAGCGTTGATTCTACTCTTGCAAACTTTGCACAACTACGTTTGTTAGCCAATACTGATTAGAATTACTCTCAATCTCGTTCTGATCTGACAGGCATCTGGTCAATTTGGTGTCGGGTTCTAATAGTTTGCCAACCTTCTTTCTGTTTCACGTTAGTAAACCCAAAAAAATGATGTTGATCTCTAAAACTGACTAGGAGAAGATATTTGGCTTATTGCTTGAAATACATTATTCCCAAGACAAATCGGTTGGCAAGAACAGTTTTGTTGGAGAATTGTGATTGAGAGGTTTGTGTGAAAACGTGTAGGTAGTTCGTTTTATATACACCATGGAGGCAATCCGTTAGGTATTTCTTAGTACCACCAAAATGATGGAATACACATTAACCAGGGCGTTTTTCGTAGTTTCTAAACGGAACATGATAACCTGTCCTCATTTATATTCGACATGTGGTTTAATTTTACTTAACTGTCAGTTACACATGTTGTTTGAGCTTCTTCAATTAGTTTGAAAAAAATGGGTTTTCTTAGATTGATTTTTTTCATCAGTGATGCAAGCAAAAGGAGATTAAAGGGTTTCCTCACCCGTTCTTAGGTTTATGGCATCCAAATGCTTCATTTCTCAACGTGTGGCTACTTAACACCGTTCAAATTTAGTTGCTGAGTTCATGCAGTCTGCCCGGTATCCGAACAAACTTTTCCACAAACCCGAAATGTACAACTCACATTCTGACTTGAGTCGCTTCTATGCTTTGTCCGGCAAAGTTGATAACGTTCGGAACATTGAAATTCGTCTGAGCTAGAACTGATAATTGGCTAACAGTCCATTGGGTTCCACATGGTGCATAGCGTTTAGTAATTACGTGACGGTTTCCTGATGAAGATTCGAACTTCAAAGAAATATCCGACGCGGACAGACCTCCTGCTGAATGCATTCAAGATATTTCAACCTGCTTCATTGACAGAAGGGTTTTACATGGTCCCCATCTTGTGTGCCTACCACAAGGTCGCAGTTGAAGACTTGAGCATATCTAAAACCTTTGCAGTCTAACGTACTACTGACTGAGAATTCACTCATCTTGCTTTGTGCCCCAACTACTGTGTTAAAGTGTCTCAAGGTTACATCTGCTGCATGAATTTCGCGTCCTTTTACTTAAAGTAAAACTTTAGTGGCCATGTCCATCGTGGTAAAATACCCTACTCATTGGCTTCTTCTGTTCTGATTACTGATGACTAATGGGTTGTTTTTAGCTTCCATATAGAGTGAATGTGGCAAAGGTACGAGCTCTAATGAGAGCGAAACTCGAGTCTAGTGCTTCTTTTCGAAAGGGGACCGACTGGAAAGTCTATGGGAATGCGACAGCTGCGATCAGTTGTGGATGATGTTCAATCTATATGAAACAAAATCCCCTACTACTCATCAGTAATCAAAATACCGCTCAACAAGTCAATGATTTCTGTGATTTCAACTTGGAGAGAAGTCCTAGTCGAGGGGTCATCGATTGGAGTTAACAGACAGTAACTGTGTCTCTCCTCTCGAGGCGATCAGGCACAGGTCAGCAAGCGGACACAACCGATAAGCTCATAATCAAAAGCATTCAGATATAAGACTACCAGACACTAATAGACGTACGGATGTAGACACTTATAGGGATAACGGCAGAGATGTTTCAAGGGGGTTATCATAACAACTGGCTGCGATACGTGTGCTGATGAAGTGAAATATGAGCCACGCAATCGTGTCAGTCGTGATCACACAGCATTAGGTGATTTGGTCCGGAGGGGAGATGCCTTAATTAAGACGTGCCAGCTATGAACCAGCCTGCCTATCTGAAATTGAAGGCTGAGTGATTGGCAGCTCAGTCACTTTTTCGTAGGTAGTGGGAGGATGTCTGATAGATGTGTGAATATTTTTTTTTAGGTTAGGATGAAGTCTCTTAGAGGCCTGTAGTGCCCTAAGGAATTACCTCAATACTGTGAGCTATTCTAAGTTCAGTGTGAGCCGTAGAAATCTTAGTAGCCGTCTTTTTTGTCATGAAGCCAATCTAGGTAGACTTGTAAAGTCTGTATATTTGTTTTTATGTAAGTGTGTACGATAGAGTTGTGGACTGCTTGACAATTTCCAGAATAAAGTCGACCACTTGTCATTCGCAGTAACTTTTAGCTATCGTCGCACGATTTGCAAAATTAAACTGTCTTTTCCCAAGGCCAGTAAATCCGGTTCGTATATGAGGACTGTTGGTTTTATGGATCGAAAAGAGTATCACAGTAAGGTCCATAAAAATGTGCATGGTTATATAAATGTTCACGTTCAACTGCATGTCGTTATGTTTGGACTATCTGTCAATAAAGTCCGCGTTATTTCTCTCATAAAATAAGAGACGCATCATTACCTTCTGGTAAATGTTTTGTGAAATGTGGCCATTGAGACATTGAGCAACACATGAATCGTGAAGAAATTTTCTTTGGATAATTCACTTCTCACGTTTACATAAAGGAGAAAGTTCACATAATAATACTGATCGATTGAGGCCGAGTATCGTTGACCGCAACAGGAATGAGAATCGATAAACTACTGAACAACAATATTACAGTACAAACAATCAAGCAGGCAGGAAAAACGAGCAAGCAAACACAGGATAAGACACAGCGGTCAAGGCGTGAATCAACTGACTAGTTAGTCGATGTTGAATCTCTCGGGGACTAGTGAAGTATAAAAACGTTTAAAATTAGGATTAGGGATTATCTACAGAGCGGGTCCGTCGCCTTAGTCATAACCGTGACAGCTGTAGGGTTTTTGAAAATTTTCTGTTTACATAGATCTGGTCTTAGAGGGCGGAAGCTGATCGTTGTAGATAGGAGAGTTTTTCTGAAGTTTCTGCTAAGCATCAGTGGCTAACCGAAAACACTTGTTTCACGTCGATCGCGTGCCCACTCTCTATTAGGTGCATCGAAATTCTTGGCCATTCGCTGCTATTTGCTCCCACTGTGTGCAAGTAGCATACTGCCATCTACGAACAGCACCATACGAACGGTACAGTTATGTAAGGATTTTGGTGCACCGAAACGTTGAATGAACGGCAAGCACCACCCGTGTGGTTTTAATCTGAATGTCTTCCTGTGAGATCACAATGTTTGGTAGTAGGACAAAATCCTGGTTCATACCAGTGACAATACCACAACCATCAGGGGTCGGACCACATAATTTTACCCTCGTTTTTCCAGTTCTGGGTAGCACTGTAATTAAATTAACCAACTTATCCTGGCACATAAACTTATAGAGTGTTGTTCGTAATGATTCGCAACTCGCAAAATCAAAAGCCCCAGGGAACTTCATGAAAAGGGCACACAGTACTGCGTTACGTTCTTAGCAGTTCCCATGCAGCCGACGAGCGGTTGAAGCTATGCTAATAGTATTACGACGGACCCGGAATCAACGCAATCCACTCACACAAACACATGGAAGTACACGCATGTCTTTCCTACCGTTACATATCTCGAAAAGTACAGCCATATTTTCGTTCCACTTCCAAGTTCCTGTTGGTACATTCTATTTTGACACTCTATCATTTCTACGGTTGTTTTCTATGTGATATATTGTGATAGTTCACAATCTCATAATGAATGTAAAGAGGTTGAACAACGTACAATAAATAAGCAGTGTTGTATCAGTTAACTAGAAAAAGGTGTTTTGGTTGTAGTCGTTCATACCTACTCATTAAGCCATCGGATGCGTTAACTCGCTCCTGACTTTTTAGAAGTATCCATTCAATGAGGCGCAATCAATACTTCCACTACTGCTGATTCAGGCTGCCGGGTTAGGTGTTCCTGTGGAGCAGGTTACATTGGTCGCACAACAAGGCGCTTGTCGGAGAGAATACGTGAACACCATCCGGCTTGGCTGACGACCGGACAACAACGAAAGATTTCCAGCGCAATTTTGGCCCACCTAGTTGACACGGGTCACAGAGTCAATGTGGATGTCGCATTCAAGCCGATCTACCGTGTTCACACCAGAGGTGTGAAATGTCGTATCTTGGCTGCTGCGGAGGCGATCGGAATCCGGCTGCGAAACCCTAATCTGTGTGCACAGAAGTCTTTTGTTCACGCACTGAAGTTACCATGGCCTGCCGTCGTTGGAACACTTGACACGGTACCACAGTAACCATGTCCATAATCCCCAAATGACACTAGATTCACACTGTATTAGGTTCCACAAAATCCTGACTTGACAACTAATTTCATATTTATTGTGTTGTATTTGGCCTGAAGATGACACACCGAAAACGAGCTTGTTCGCCACGTTTTGACTTTTGATGAAAAATGAATTAACCACACATTCCGATTAACCGGAAACAACAGTATTCAGAATGAGGCGAGGGGAAAATGATCTCGTAAAATGGGCACCAAATCGCCGAATACATTCATGAAAACAGTTGAGACCATTGACGAAAATTTGTGTGTCAAACAACAAAAGTAAATTTTCAGCAAATACGCAACAATTGTTTTAGGTTGGATAAAAACTGGGAGGGGGTACATTATTTGAGGGAATCCACAATAATAAAACATCGTGTCATAGTTGTGCACTGTAAACACCGAATCAGAATGGAAGTTTAGGTCAAACCTCCTACCAGAAATGCAAGCACATCTCAGAGTTAGTTCAAATTGAACACCACCCACACTTGATCGCAGCCTTCGCATTCAGATAAGCCTTTCGGCTAGCCCACTTCGAAAGGAAGCACTAGACTCGAGTTTCGCTCTTATTAGAGCTCATCAGTAGTGCATATCCTTGTTCCAATCAAGTTGACTCTCTTGCGTGACAGACTAGAATGTTAAGCCAAAAGGCTTTCCTGAATGCAAAGGCTGCGATGAAATGTGGATGGTGTTCAATTTGAAATAGCCCAAATCCTCGAATCTCCACTACATCTCAGGGTATTCAACATTCGACATTTCATCAGATATCAGGTTTCGAACAAACCAGAATAACTTCGATAATATTTGGTGGGATAGTTTGCTCTAGAATTATTTCAATAGTTGAGCTGATTGGCCGGAGTATCCTCATTGCATGTTGAATACGCAAACAAATGCACAAAGTGAACAGCACTCAAAAGTTATCGCAGGCTTCGCATTTCCATAGATCGTTTAGCCAGCTGTTTTCGAAAACACTAAAACCTGTTTCCACAATGTGTATTCTTATTGTGACCTGGAGTTGAACTCCAGACACTTCGTTTCGAAAGGGGCTGGTAGAAAATTCTACGTGATGGCGTGATCTACCATTGTTGTGAATCATACTCATTCTATACAATTCAACATCCAGTACCACTTCCTTTCATTGATCGAATCGCAAATATGCAAGGAAACTACCCACATGTTCGTGCACATTAATTTTGGATAACCATAAATTCGCAATTTTGAATGTCAAAAGAAAAATCGATGACTCGTGTGATTTAACCATAAGGAACGCGTTTACCTGTACGTTAGTCCGCTCGTAGCATGTGTGGCTGTGAATATAGAATCTTAATCTGTCGAAGCTGGACCGTAGTTACAATCCTCGCCTGTCCCCATTAGCAAAGCAGTTCATGTTTACTCAACATTTTACATAATCTCCAAACATCGTGGATTCCCAAAAGGAAAGTTCTTGTCGGATCATTAGGCAAACACGAGTAGGAGCCAACCGTTACAAGGACAGGCACTATTGACGAGTTCTAACAAGAGCGAAACTCGAGTCTAATGCTTCTTTTCGAAAGCGGCTGACTGGAAAGTCTATGTGAATGCAATAGCTGCGATCAGTTATGAGTGATGACGTATATAGCCAATCAAAACCATCTACTCTCCACTAACACTCAAAAATATCGCTGAACAGGTAAAAGCGGTCTGTGATTTCCACTCGCAAAGAAGTCATAGTTGTGGGTTCGTCGACTGGAACTAACTAAACAATCAGTCTTCTGTCGAGGCGATAGAGCAGTCTGAGCATTACTTACGAGCGGATCTCGCCCAGAGTTTCCGTGTGATGATTCGGAGGTGCCTTAGGTAAGGTCTTTGGCAACGTGGTCAGGATGGTTACATGATGACAGCGAATAAAGTCAGATAACCGATTGCTTAGTTTGATACTTCAGGTTCTTACAAGTATACATGGAATGAATGTAGATGAGACTTGTTCAACCAACAAATCATGTTTAATGTGTGCTTGTGAAACAGTTCAACAATCTGTTCGGATGGAAGCTCGTCCACGACAGCTACCAGTCGGTCGGCCACTGTAGTTAGCGTTCATCTGCCAAACTGGGGCATTCACGACCGATAGAACCAGTGGGGGGAGGTTTGACAGAAATGGCAGCCAATCGAGCTCAGTAGTGCGAATGTTCTCGACGGTTGACCGGGTTGTCTGTAAAGTAGGTGCCACTTTCGACACGACGAACTGGAGGCAGAAAGGAAGTGACCATCCCAGTGATGTCTCCCGTCTACTTACATCTTTGTTGCCTGTCTGAAAGCTGTAAACACACTAACGTTGAATACTTGAATATATGCATAGGTGTTCTGGGTAACTAGGTCCTATTCATTCCTGCTCTTTTGTTCACTAATTATGGATTGCTTTCTTCCATCATGACTGAATGGCCGCTGAGCATCGAGGTGCACCACTGGTGTGCTACTGTCAGTGATAACAAGATGTACACATCAGAATGCCAGATTTTGGCGTAATTACTATGACGACAGACTTCGGACGTGAACACCAATGAACGTGATCAAGCAGTGAAAATTCCAGCATTCCAAATCAAAAGAAAGTACAAAATAGAACCTCGTTCATGTTGTCCACGACCGATTTGTTTATGCACCTTAGTAACACTGCAGGACTGTTCTCACCGCAGACAATCGTTTGACAAACCGAAACAACTTGTTTGGAAGATCAACTGTCATGTGAACAGCTTTGAAGACTACAAGAATATGTGAACTTGGTCGGCTTCATAAGGTCACGTGTTATGTAAACTGAGCCAGCGACAGCACCAATGTGCATTTATACAATGATGGAGTTGTGTACACTGTTTTGCGTACGAATTACTGCGATCCAACATTCGTTTAGTCGACCTAAATTAAAAACCAGCTGTGCCTTGGAGCAACCGTATGTTACAGGAAACTAAGTCAACATTTGATCTTAATGACCTTGGATCAATTCGGGTTGAAAGTTTCCACTGACAACTTTCAAATGATCCGGCAGCAAACAGACTGAATTCTTGGGTACTAAAACCCAATTGGAAACCGGTAGTCTATATCGGATTACGGGCTGTGTCCATTCCCATATCGAATGGATATTGTTCGGAAGACAAATTAATCTGTCCTTTAACATCTCCGTCGAATGCCAAGAGCAAATAAGGATACCGGTTGGTGGCATCCGACTCGGATTAGCTTGAACCGATTTAGTTGGGAAGTCATGTTCTACAGTCTATTGTACTTCTGTTTAACCACAATGAACACAAAATTGGCCAGGAAACGAGGTTTCATACGCCGGTGAAACTATTGGGTTTCACAGTTGATGAACTTACTAAAAGGATATGAATTTGTCAAACTGTGGTAGCTGCTGGTGAGTCGATTCGTTAAACAGTGTTTTGCTATAGATGTATCCAACTTCGTTTAGTTAACAATAAACTGGTCTGTGTACTGCTGAATGAATAAATCTGTCTACATACAATAGATGTAGATGATGTTCATGTTACCAGGTTGAGACTCATAAGTACCGCTTCATTACAGTTCTGTCATATCTTCATCCCAATTCCCTTTCAGTAAAGACGGCAAAGAGAAAGACATGTGAGACAGGCTTAGTGTCTCGTCAAACCAGTGCAGAAGTAGTTAGAACTACTACTGCTTATGTCACAGGTCAAGCACACAAACGCTATTCAAAACCAGTCAGATGCACAGGAGGAACAGGTTCATTCAGATTTGTTGGTTGTATGTAGGGTGACAGATAAAACGGCAACTTGAGAACCCTGCGTTCAGAATCAACATTGAAGCAGGCCTCGTAACCGAGTTGAGTGAGCGAGCGGCCAAAACAGACAGCTGAAAACACAACCAGATTATCGGGCTATGGGTAGGTGGGGGTGTGTTACGCACATTTCCAGTCAAGTTGCTCGGCCTCATCATCTCAGTGTTGTGGTTACCACCGATCACGATCGACAACGGCTGGCGTCATGGGTTACGGGTTAGCCGATCACAGTGACCGAAACCAAAGGACGCCTGCGCATAACTACCATCGCAAGTGGCTTGTGTGGAACCACCTGTGGTTTTAAGATATCCGCACCAAATTTAGTACGAATGAAGTCAAACAGTTTGGGCGTCGTGTTTAACATGTTATTGATAAATGGATTGAGAATAACACAACGTTATGAGCAAGTTGTAATACTCTACGTTTCAACCACCTCGGGTGGCCTTCCTCAGGAGTGTTGTAATCGATTACAACACTCCTGAGGAAGGCCACCCGAGGTGGTTGAAACGTAGAGTATTACAACTTGCTCATAACGTTGTGTTATTCTCAATCCATTTATTAACACTTTTGGTTCTAATCACACACCAAGTGTCCAGTGTAAACTAGAAGAAATAAAACCAGGAGGGGCGTAAGCTAGGCGGTTTTGTTCAGCCGGCCAATTTGGGTTAGCCCGTTGATAGGAATATATATAGGGAAACTGCAACGGTAAGGTTTAAACTGTGAAGGAAAAAACTAAAAATATAATGCAAGAAGTAGTTTCATATAGGAAAACATATTGTACTCTGGAAACGATAACGAAAAGAGACAAAATTCAGGGTTTTGTTGAAAAATAGACAAAGGGTTCACCATATAATAAACCAACACAACTTAAGAAAAGGAAAAGTAGAATGCCACAGAGACCCAGGATTTCCAAGCGACAACGGCTGTTGGTCGATACGGAAGGAAACAAACGAACATAATTCACGTTAACTATCAGGACCTAACTTACCTGTTGTCTCTTCGCTGACGGTATGCTATATGGAAGTTGGTGATCTACTAATCCAAGCGGACATCGCATTAGCGGCCATACAAATCGCTGCGGTTCTCCAAGACCTGTCTGTCAAGACGTCCGAAAGCAACGCTGGTCTTTGCCATATGAAACCGCAAATCGCGGTCCGTGGACAAATCTGCTGACCAACTGTCACCCAGGTAGCAGAGGTCTGCGCAGCTATCAACAATGTTTCAAACGATGCAGATTCCAGGTGCAGATGAAACAACTCTTCCGAAGAAGGCTGAAAGAAAGAAAATGTCTTACCTGTGTTGATATCCAATCCAAACTTGGATGCCGCGGTCGCGAAAGCCGTGGTCAGTCGCTGTAGTTCATCCTCACTGTGTGCAAACAGCGCGCTATCATCTACAAACAGCAGTATGCGCATCGTTGAGTTATGTAGCCGGGTTGGGGCCCCAAAACATCTAACATTCCGTAAGTATCCATACATGCGGCAGTCAACCTTAACTCCATCCTCGTAGTCCTGAAGAACAATTTTCTGCGCTACACTGGGTTGGAACCTTGGATACAACCCTACTTCACGCCAGTGACAATGTCAAAATCATCAGAGGTCGATCCACACGGTTGTACCTTCGCCTTCATGTCCACATGCAACATCTAATCAAATTGACGAACTTACCTGGACATCCAAACTTACCAAGCACCGTCCACAACGCCTCGTACTTCACGGAATCAAAGGCCTTGGTGAAAATCCACGAACAGGGCATACAACGGTTGGTTGCGTTCACGACACTTTTCAATCTGTTGAGCATCAAATACCACGTCGATTGTACTGCGACTCCCCGGAATCAACACTGCTCCTCAGGAACGTTAGCCTCTAAAACTCCCACACTTATTCGCTTTAAAAGCTTTTTTACAATCACTTTTCCAGCGCGGCTCAATATACTTATGACCCGATAGCTGTCGATGCGCCAACGATCGATAACACCTGGCTGCTCACACACGTTTCACCGCTTGAGGGGCTACTCTAGACTGAAGACCAGGATGCATCAGAGAGTGCAAATAGATCAAGTAAAACAAAATAAACCGATTGCTCTCTGATGGATTGTGTTATCACTATACAAGGGAGAACGCTTTTTCATGCTAGATAATCTGAGCATCCGGTTAGTTCAAATTTAAGATAAGACAACATCTTTATTGTAATTTTATTAAACAGTACCGTATAAATTCCAATCCTTTCGATCGCCTTTTCTGACGTTTTTGGACTTGGAAGATAGTCCGTTAACCCGACCATTTGAATAAGCGTTATTGGAAATTGTCGGTTACGCGTTATCCTAAATCGCCGCAGAGCGATTTAACAATAACATATTGTGCTTACATGATAAAAGCAAACTATACAACTCAAAAATTATTTTCCGACACATCAACTGTCTGTTTGCACGTATACCGCAATAAACCTTACAGTGGAGGCATGAACAAAAGTGGTACTGTTGCTCACGGCATTCACGCACCGACCAAAACGACAGACTCACGTTCTCTATGGTTGGTCCACGTAACAAGGAGCACTGCATGTGAGTGATATCTACTGTTTGTATGGACTACCCATTCTCTGGTGGTTATTCAAACAGGTTAGATAAAAACACGATTCTGACTGACTTATCACTAAGTAAATCAAACACGCTGCTGTCATGTTATATGCATTTTCTCACGGACTGAGAGGCGTAATCCGGGTTTCATAATTCTTTGTTTGGATGTGGACAAACTGTGAATATCAGACTGAAGAAGTTTTATAATACCAATTAGGAAAGTTCCTCCCATTTGGTCCCACTGACTACCAACGAAGTGACGAGCAAGTGTATCAACCTTGTTGAATAATATTAGCATCACGCACGCCAGGAAGTTGAACCTACGCGACACGTAAGTAAACGTCGGAGGTTAGTTCAGACATTTATCGACTGGACCAAGGGTTCGCAATCATCAGGATTGCAAGAAGATATGTGAATTCTTTTTTTGGTTGTTGTGTTCCTTTTTCTCATATGCTGGAAACAATTAGGACTTTGGGGTCGACCAGTAAACCAGAAAAATTAATTATTGCCCCCAGAAAGGAATCAGGTAGATTTTTAGTCAGTAGGATAAGCTGTTCACAAAATCCTTCCTCGTACCTCACTGAAGCTATGGTGGATTCTCACGAGTCTGCAGGCCGATCATAGACGGTTGGTCGAGTCCAGTCTATGAGGAAGAAAAGTTTCATAGCTGAGGAAAGTAAACTCCAACCGAATGGTTAACTGCATCTGTTAGGTCTGCTGTTTGTTAGTTCACAAGCTAAATGTCAAAATGGTTTGTAGAATTTGGTGGCAACTGGGAAGTGAGGCGCAGTAACCAGACAATGAGGCGTTTTCGAAATTCAAACCGCAGATCTTGGAAAGAGCAGTTAACAGTATACAACACCCACGTGTCGAAGGTTCAAAGAGGCAAAACTGGTTGCGGTCGAAGACTGTATCCGCCGTAAAACGGAAACAAAAACAATGGCGTTTGATTCTTGCAATGTTTCGTCGGTTGAATCTTTTTTGTATGTTAATCGAATCACGCACTTCTTTGTGCATTCTCCCTTTGTGTTATGTGACGCTGTGCTTAGCAGCGATATGAATCAATTTCAACCTCACGTCAATGTGCACAATTGATTGGAAAAAAACGGTTGTGAATACATTCTGACATTCACCGAGGAATCGGCGGGTTACTAAATTGTGAATCCGCACATCTCAGACAGTGCACCGAGTTTTTACCAAATACGCAGTCAGTTTTACTCTCATTTGACTGAGAATATTTAATTAGGGTTTCTATGCCCATATTCCACTTATACCTATTCCGATACTTATCACGCAAAGGTTTTCTTCAAAGGAACCTTCAATAAGCTTGTTATTCAAAATGATTTTGAACATCTTTAAAAGTGTACAACGGTTGCTTGTCTCCAGTCGGTCCGTTGGTCCTCATTCACGGGGCTGAACATAGCCAACTTTCATAGCATTGTTATCGCTGTTGAAACGTCCACTGACTATCATTTGTGAGCCAGGAATGGATGTTTCAAAACCCACGGTCATCGTACAGATTCACAGGCAACTGATAACAGTTTCCTTTTATCCATCGAATTGCAGTTGCTGACAACCGCTATCTGTAACGGATAGTGAAATGTGCGACTTCAGTTCGCGTAACAACCTTTGCCATAGATTGCAGTCTAACCAAATTGTACACGCGGATCCTGAACACTGAGAAAAAGATTCCGTGCGTAATCAGTTTGTGGCAATCGAATGAAAGAAGGGATGATTGCATCACATCGACCTGTTTTTATGTCATTTCTACCACCACACGTGACCCGTAGTACATTCCAAACAATAAACGGTTGCTGTGTTCAGAACTGCACGTGATTTGTTTTGATCGAATGTGAATGTCTGTCCAAAGCGGTTTAAGATGGTACAAGCCGGTGTAAATAAAGGCAACAGTGCTTGAACATAATCGCAGAAACAAGCCTGTCCTTTACTTATCAGGTTATTTCAGGCACTGTGTCTACTGGTACAAATCTAGAGTCGGTTTTAACAGATTGGAAGAAAATATATTATTCTGTCAGCCATACATGACCAGTGATTAGAAAATGGTTAATTCTTTCATGGTTCTCATCGCTCCCACATACTATTGATCATCACAGGATTGATCACGAAAGGAGAGGCAGACATCCTAACATAAGACTCCGTGAGTTGAACCTATCCGAGCAAATTCTGGTTACGAGCAGTCTGTCAATCCAGCAATGCCAACTGTGATGGTCACATAAACGAAACAGTCCTAACAGTCCCGGAAATATATGAGAAATTGGATTTTATACATCAGTGAAAACGTATGTAAAATATCAGTTTTTTCTCATCTCAGATGTGAATCAACCAAGAGTTTAGGTAACCGAGGAAGGAAAAACCAAAATTATGGAACTGTGCAAGACCCACATAAAATGGTTGAACATGGAAGAAAACTTAAATTTACTAAAACCCTCGAATCCATGTGTTGACAGGGAGGTTTATGATCACTTCGTCCAGAAAATCTTTAAAAACTTGGAAACATATTTATAAACAGGATGAAAATATAATGCGTGTCATACCACTCCAGGTAAACAGTCCAGAGTGTTTGTTTTAAGGAAATCCTAAATGTGTGTTGGTAAGATCGAGATACATTATCTGCAAACAAACGTAACCTCCTCCAATCGTCCATCACTATAACAAACACAGTAAACACTTCATAACAAACAGTTCAGTCAATTGGACACTGGGAGACTGGAGTCCTGAGTTGAACAGTATTCCCTTTAAGGCTACAGATATATATTTGCGATGTGTCATTAATTAATCGATGCTTTCTCAGCGATAAACTGCCTGATGCTCAAGCTATGTATTCAATTGTGTCATGTTCGGTTGTCAGTTTGCATTGTACATTATAACATATCCAATGTTCATGAGGATTATCTTATTTCGGTGGCTACCCAGGAAAAGAGTTGCGTGGTGCTTATCCTCAAAGACTGTTATCGTTGAAATCATGATGTAAGTCACGTTAGATTCCCAACGCATGGTTATTCGGCATAAATGTACAGTTTTTTCATCCAAATATTATATTTTAAACCTAGAATACGGATGTAATAGTAAAGTTTTCAGAAAGTGTAACACGGACAACTAATCACTCTGCACGATAAAAGGGAAACACCTGATTTTGTACTCTGCTGCTTGTGAAAATATCAGTTTAATATTTCTAGCAGGTGTTAGAAATGGCTGTTGAAATGAACTGACAAATACGCGATGAAAGTGTTACAGACAGGACCAGATTGTACTCTTTCAACCGATGTTTTGCTAGTAATCAGATACTTAGACACAATACAGCTGAAGAAGGATGTATAGGAAACACGGTTACATTTGAAAGTATATGTGTTCTAATTAGGAATTTAACATGTTTCCTTGAGAATATGATGAAAACTACAAAAGTTCCCTATATCTCTAGTGAAATCATTTAAATCTTAAAGTACATAAAATAAAAAACTATCTATCTCGCACTGCTAAAATCGATTGCTACATGAAGTGAGCAGATAAAAAGATTCCAAATTGTTTGACATTTACGCGATCACTACATTACGAGTAGAAGTCGGCAGAATAATGATGGCAACTGAAAACAAAGTGTCCTATTAGTTAAAAATTGTAAGAGTGTTTATAGAATCAGCTAGACAGATCTAAAATGCCACAGTATAATAGGAAGGAGGAAGTATCACTGAGATTGCATTCTTAAACCGTACTCTCGTAAATAGAGCTAGAAAAGAACGATTTGTTAGGGAATAGGAATTCTTTGGAATGACTAGAAACGAGAATGGAGAAAGACTGCACCTTGCTGAGGACAGAGTTCATTCTTGTGTTAGACTTAGCTTGTCCGAATACAATGTGTTTTATTTTATATAACCGAATTCTTCAGCACCAATATCTGCAAGAAGTATTTTTATACAAAATCTTTGTCCAGGATAGCAACAGCATCAGTGTAATCCGGAATTATAGTCTTGAGTTTAATAGGGATAGTTAGATCTACCAGATATATGTGAGCGTCTTGGAAGTTAACTAATAGACCGTGGACAATCTTGACTGTGTTCTTAGGTTGCATTCACGATATCAGATGAAACAAACTTACCTTCTTGGAACATCTTTATGGCAGTGTACGTAAAATCGATCATCAGCAATTTCAGTATACTCATTTTGTGTACTGGGACAAGAGTTGCATTTCTTTACTAGCGGGGTGTGTTACTACTAACAATTCAATCGCCGAATTCTTTAAAATTTATTGGTAATTAACTTCTTGGTTAAGCCCGAATTTTTCGGGTTCGCTTGTCTAAGCCGGTTGCATACTTTTGAACACCTGATGGTTGAAGTATGGTCCAGTGTGATACATCCATGAAGACAAGGAAACTGTCGTTATCCTAGATGGCACAACCTAGGTTAAGACCCTCAGAATTAGTCGCATTTCCTCGAACTATATGTTATTTTCCAATTGTTTCTCAGCATACAATATCGAGGGTTAACTTTTGTTGTTTGGTAACGCCTTCTTAATTGTATCCTTGAGTATAACAATCTTTTTTTTGATCGACTGACTTAAAACTTAACACGCCAATAGTTATCGGTTTTCAACGTTACCTCTTTTCTCACAAGAATTTGCCTGAAACGTGAGATAACAAATCAAACGTTCCAACAAAACAGATTTATTTGAGCAATGCAGATGTCAAAACAAAATTCACGATAACAGTGACGTAGGTTTTTCAAATTAGATATGGTAATTTTCATGTGTGCAGACATAAAAGTACGCGGAAGACTTAACGTGTTTGGCAGTAGAAATGTTTTTTAGAAGAATGAACAGTTCTGTCAGCTGACCGATGTTTCCCAGTTTCTGTTGTTTACACTTGACCTTGAGTTTTGAGCAAAGAGGTTGAGGGAAAATTTAACACCACGAATGCGTGTTTATTTCAACTGTCATCTACAATCTGTCTCAATTGCACTCACTACTATGTAAACTGAAGGTTTGTGATCAGGTTTATTTCGATTCTCTATTCAAGCTTTCTAATTTCGACTATCACAGGCGAATAGTAGAGTTGAAATTTTTGTCAACTATCTGAGATTTCCAGCTGCGTGGAGGTTTACCCTTTAATTATGCAGTCAGATTAAAGTGCGATGTAGCGACATTCAAAATCGTTGAAAGTAATCGGGATAGCCTTTAAAGTGTGACGAACTGTGTTGCTAAGTTGTTTCAATGACGAGGATAATCCATGGCGCAAATAAGAAAGTCAGCAAAAAGGAACTTTTGAAGACACTGTCGATAGGGAGGCCTACTCACAGTTTACTCGTGAAACGGTATTCGTTAGCCGAATGTCAAATCCTGTAAGCTAATTCACCGCTTCTCTTGTTGCCAAGATTGGTGTCTGGTTAGTCAAACCGCAACAGAATGGATAGAGTGAAGTGGTACACTGCCCGTTCAGTCCTACTCCAACGGTGAGGTGCGTCAGCCGGGGGTCACCCTTTAAACGGTAGGTTCATTGTTTATATTTTACAGAATGATAAAAACATCTCAAGTTTTCTGATGAACACCAAACGTTTCAAAAAAACGTTTGTCACACAGCATAACCGGATTCTCTGGGTGACTGTGCTATCGGTCACTGAACACTGTGATCCACTGTTCTATTCTCTTTTTTCTCACATGTGACCTATGAAACTCAACCAATTTCGTACTCGTTTTTCTGATTAAAAACAACTGATGATTCTGAAAGTTTCAGCACTTCAACGTTGTTTCGACTTAAACAGTCGTCGGTGTGATCATAGAATACTAACTCATTCCTTCTAACGTACCGGGTAGTGACAAGACTCTGTACCCGATAGTCAGCTGGGCTAGTTCAAGGTCACCTAACTTGTCTTCGGGATGTCGATTGGAAAGGACCTGCCGTCTGAGGGTTAATAGTGACACAACTGGCATTCTCTCAGCAAACAGGAAGTTGCGAACAATAAAGGCAGTACTATCAGAGCATGGTAAGCTCACGAATGGCATCTGGCGCTCCTGTAAGGTGTCATTCACATTCTTTGACGGTAATTAGCGTCAAACGGATTCAAGTTATCCAAACGTGAGCACATGGGATTTCTGATACAATTCTGATCGCCTGATATATTGTCCATATGACAAGTTAAAATCTTTCATCTCTACCATCTATAGTCAAGTCTCAGAGAAGATGTACAAAACAAAGTAATCGCCAGCTTCATCGGGTACGACAGATGCATCGAGCACTTTGAATATCTGGACCTCATTAGAAGAGTGAATGAACCAGTTTGGTCGTTGACCCCAGACAACAGGAGGCGAGTGTTGTAGCAAACCTTCCAGTCCTGGTCTCCTAGTTTTATATGTCTAGTGTACTTGTCCCGCCTTCCTTGATGTATCTTTGAACTAATAGCCCTCATCCATCGCAACCTCAAGTCTTCGGCAGGCCGGATGGATACACTTCTTTCGTAGGACTTATTAAGTGAACCATCAGACACTTGCTTCATTTGCTTCTCGTAACAGAGGGCATAATTAGATGCATATTGCACCAAACCTTGTGCTGACATATTCGGTGGATCAAGGGAAACTCCACTGGCCCCATCCGACGCCATTCAGCTTTGTCACCTACGTTTTGAAAATTTGTGTGGAAAGTTCAGCAGGAAAGCTATGAACATCCACCGCAATCTATCGCCAGCGATATGTGCTGTATTGCTAAATGATGGCCACGGGACTCTGGCCACCGGACTACACCTTTAATCTCCATCGCCGGTTACACAGCGTGCCTACAATATGCATTTCTTTCGAGGTCAAGTGGCTCAATTCATGGCACAAAAAGTGCTGACTGACTAGGTCGTTATAAACTTCTGTTGTGTACTGTCAGACTCGAAGGTGCCGCGAAATCATTTGGAGGTGTCCATTTTAGACATGATCTTTTTGTCGTCAAGATGTATGTTCCAAGTGCTCGTAGTCCCAATTCAGTAGCAGGTTAACTTACCAATAGCTCGCTTTTCACACACCGCTCGACGCACAGGCGTTGTAATATTGGCTGGAGACTTTAATCCCCATGAAGACAGATTAGTGGCCAGAAAATGTAAGTCACGTCGCCAGCAATCGAAACATTCATGGGGCAGAAAACGGCAAAATCCTTTGCACATTTTTCATGGCAACGGTTTGTTTGTAACTTATAGTAGTTTGATGTGGCATATGCACAAACGCTCTACACCTACCAAGAGTGTCCTTGCATCTGGTCAAGAACTCTATTTCATCAGACGACACTGAAACACATTCGGTAAATGTAGGGAACGTATTGCGCAAACGTGTTACTGAGTCATGTAGTCCAGCTGTTCATTACGCTGCCGAAAACTGGGTTTCTACGTGATTATATCGAATTCATACGACTTGTAGATTGTTCAGTCTATTAACGTCTATGCTTTAGTTTGCTGCTACGAGAGGGTATTAAAGACTGGCGATCGCAACACGTCATCAAGACGGAACAGGACGATGCCACCGGGAACTGCTGAAGGCTTTTCCATCTCATCCAAGTAACCTATAGCTGGAAGCCAGGACTGGGCGATGTGGTCTGCGAAGTCAATAATGAGTCAGATCGTAAGCTTAAACGGCCGCATTGACACTGGACTACGTATTTCCACCAGCAGTTTAACAAGTCGCCTACGCCACTGATTACGTCTCAAGGCTCCGCCTGTGCTGACTAGTCTGCTGAAGTTCCTCCGCTTTTGAAAGAAACCAGAAGTTTTGCTTGAGATCAAGGTTTTGAAATGTTACAAGGCACCTGGCTCAGAGAAGCTCACTCACACTCTTCTTATGGATGGGTCTCACTCTTAGTCAAACAGCCGACTGTCCTGCGTCACGAACAACTTACACCACCTATGACACCAGCATGATATCGGACCTTCTGTGAAAGGCAGAGTATAATGCCACTATGCGAGAAGCTTTATTGTACGTTTGCCAAAATTAGATCATTCTCTCAGACGATGTTTGCGGAGTGTGCGTTTCCCTCTACTAACACCTCCGAAACATTAGCTGTATGAGATGGGAACAGCATATCAACGATGATACTGTTTGCCAACTCTATAGAACTTTATGTTTGACCATCCGTGATAACGGGCTTTGTTTTCTTAGATATATCTTACGAATATTAGTTCACCTCTTATCATGCTGATCTTCGTTTGCGAGTAATGAGCTAAATTGGAAGCGGTGGCCTGGCGGCCGGTTTATGACCGGGGCTCAAAGCACAATGACTGACATTAAAGCAAATTTTTGTAAGATGTTACTTGCTTCCTGGCTGCGGTACAGGGAACATTGAACATCTTCGGTGGAGGTCGCCGTCTTATATGACGAACATGTCTCTTCTTTTAAGGTAAATGACTTCCAACTTTCCCCTTCCTACTTACTATGCTACGTTGATCACTGTATATGATTATATCGCTTTAAATATATATATATATATATATATATGCATAGGTAGTGTGGAAATATTTGTGTTGTGCATTATGCTTACTGAAGAAAAACGGTAACTCGTCAACCAGCCCTCCACATTCCAACCGACTGCACAGTGGTTTGTTTCTTAATGATGGGCATTTTTGAAGTATCGACCACTGTGTTGTTCAGCTAATGCTGGGTATGACCGAATTATCAAAAGTAAACGCCCACTTACATTCAGTGGGAAGTTATCGCTAATCGTGTGGTTATCAAAGGAATCTTAACTTACAGTGACTACGCCTCCTCTAGACGCGATCAAGTAACCTGCACGTTGCCCACAAACGTTGTGGTCAACGCGGTTACCTATTGAAAGTCTAACTCGAGTTGAATTTGTAAATGTGACGTGGATATTGACTACTAACGAACTCTAAAAAGAACGAAAGTCATATGTTTTTCTCGAAAACGGCCGGCTGAAAATTATAGAGGAATGTCAATGCTATGATCAGTTGTGGATGATTTTCAAGTTATATCAACCAACGTTCCTTAGTGCTTACTACTATGTGTTCTCTTTTTGAATCAGCCCGCTAATTTTGACGGAAGACATACTGCGAGAGAGGTATACGTTTATTGTGCTGTCATCAATCACACAAGCAAAGCGTGCCAACTAAAATGTTGAACAAACATTAACATCCTCTGAACATCCCTGAACCTGACGTCGAGGGCGCAGTTTTTACCTATAGCTTGCCTCACTTTTACGTGGGTCCTGACCAAATATCTATATGTGCGGAGTGAATGAAACACTTTGTCATTGCTATTGTCACTTAATTCTTGGGGCTGACCACTCATCGAACATTCAGTAAATAGAGATCATTCGTCCGTCGTCACCTCGATTCATTCACTACAGTATGCTACCCATCAAAAATTGTTATTCGGCAATCGACTGGAATGTAAAAGTAATTTGCAGTCAGCTAAAGTCGCCTTGGATGACCGATAGCGAACTGTAGGATTTTGCACGCAAATTTTCAGGAATTCATGATCAATAGCAGTGCGTTTTTTAATGTCTAATGCGATCCGGCCAGCCGATGATGACTAGTCCTGACTATTTTCTTGTCCGCCTGCAGATAATCTGTTCAACCTCAGCACCAAACCCTGTCAGTCTATTTTTACTCAACAGCGTAATTGCAGTCAGGACACAGTGATAAGGTAGCACAGAAAGGATAGGTTTCAACCAAAAGTGACCAGATTAACGTCCTAATAGCTGAAGGTTCTCACTTCAGTAGTGGTTAGACACACAATATTGTTTAGTACATCTTTACGGAACTCATCCTAGTAGGCGGCAGTGACATAGAGGCAAGTTGGTGGCTTTAGCCGAATTTATTGCTACCGAGATCACATCTAGGCTAAATTCCTACCTCAGCTGTATCAACATTCTTGCTGCGTGGTACCTGCCGTTCTGTTCTGCCAAGGGAAGTATTACATCATATTTAAGTAAACAGGTATATTACGTGAGAAGTAAACTGTTAATTAGCACAATGTAAACGAATTCAGAGAGTTAGGTTTCTGTTTTGTAGTTGTAACAAGATAGACTGAATCTGTTGAGTTCATGATTTACTTGTAATGGTTGTACGAATCTGTCTTCGCGCAATTGACAATTTCATCTTTCCACAGGTCGGCCTAGCTTCGTTGTTTATTGGACCGTTGAAGGATTATAATATTTTGTTGTAAGCTTGACTGTGTTTGTGCAATCATATTTTATTTTGAAATCCAAATAGCATGAATAAGTTGGTAAGTCGAACTCAGAATTTGCTATTCCAAGCTAATTTTGAAACCTTCTGGCTGGGCTGTTTTTGTGAACAGTAACCTATACTACGGCATCTGGTACATGACCAGATATTGCGTGTTTTGCCCAACTTTCGTTTGGTATATAATGGTCTGCGCGCATTGACGTTCGAGGTCACGTAAAATTCGAAAAGAATCAAAAATTCTATTCATCACTGTTCATGACTGAGTCTTTCTGTTCGATGCGTTTGCGTTGGACACATTCGGTAATTAAATAAAGATATATCGGGAATCTACTCCCCCTGGTTTTTTCGTCGTCACCTTCTCCAGTTGCGTTTGGAAGATTTAACAAAACGCTTCAGTTGACTGTTCTATATAAGATGGTGTCATGATGTTCATGCGTTCTGAATACAAGAGCACAAGTTCAGCAAACTGTCTCAACAGTAAGTGAATTCAGTTATCCGGAACGCCTTATAGACTGACCGTGTGTATATGGAATGATAATTATTACAGGTGCAGACGTTTAGCACAAGATAATAATCACGGTTATTTTGCCCCAAACTGTCTGGCACTATCGGTGTGTTTCGTTATGTGATGTGAATTAGAAGCTACAACTGTAGATCGCTTTGGACTAGTGGTTTAGCTACTCTTGTGTAATTCAAGCATGAATCAACCATGGCTTCCATTTATCCCTGGGCATTAGGGATCGAGTCGTGTGCACTAGGACTATTTCATAGTTACCTGAGAACCGAGGCACGATAGCCGAGTCAATGGATTTACCGGACGCGTTCATGGTCACAAAAAGATGTCCAGATTGAGATAGTTGTGAATAAGCACAAACTTGAAATCAATCCACAAGCAGATCTCCTAGAAGGCTTAGTAACACTGAGTTGACGAATTCAGCTGTACGCGTGTCATCGGAAATTAAGGGCTCAAAAACGATGTATACATTGTATGAAGGTACTGTAGCGGCTCGGTAATCCGAGAACCGACCTCATCGTGGCAATACAAGATGAAATGCTCGCAATATATGCTACAGCTGGAAACGCAGTTATGCAACACAAGTGTAGCGTATATAGGTTACAAGACTTTGTTGTAAAAGCCTTCAGAGTTTTCTCAATTCATGAGAATCTGTTAGTTCTTCTCTGTTGACCTTAGCCAGTCTTACTGACCGATCGGCAGCCACATTACGTAAACACAATATGGAGTAAAGCATATATCCCAGACATTTGCGAGAGAAGTCAGTGCCATGCTGTTTCAGTTAACTGTCTAAAAAGCGCACTTTTTAAGTGGAGGGTTTTTAGATTATCTGTTTCATCCAGTATGTACGTCGTCATTTCAGTAGTGAATATCTTTAAGTAGAGTGAAGCCAGTAATACGCTCCTGTGTACTCAGAGAGGTGAATTTTTATCGTTCCACATACTCACCTCCCTAGTAAATGAATAACCATTACGTACTCCATAATCTTCATTGAAGTATTGACAAACAACCAGAATCGATAAAAGCTGAAGAGAACACGTAATTCAACTTCGTGTTCAATTCATTGATAAGAAGACTGGGTTTATGCAGAAGACGAGCTGAGTAAAAGTGAATATGACCGAATTAGTGTAAATAAACGTCTCTATCGGGATCTAGTGGAATACGTAGACGTACACTTAGGAGACCCAAGTAAACAGGATGAACTGTGTTGGTTAGAGCACCCGACGAACAACTTCCATGCATTTTGGAACGAAAGGAAATAATTAACTCAACGAGTTACTTAAGGCGATTACCACTAAAAGGTACTACCTATTTCGAGTGTACAAAAAGAGTACAAACTTGTTCGATACTTAAATCAGAGAAAACAAATGGTAAACAGTAAATCCCATGGGAACACATCAACTCTGGTAAATCGTCTGTGTTAAACGTAAGCCTAGTCGGTTTGTCTACTGGATCGATCGTTCTCCATTAAATGTCGCCCATAAACAACTTGAGTTCTCTGACAAGGTTAGGTATATAATAACGTGTATGCCCTAGTGGATATCGTATGAAACGCGACTTCACAATTAGGCAGTACAGTACGACTCGCACGAGCGAAAACCACGGGTTTGGCTTTAATACCAGGACGACTGAAAGCAGGAAGAGAAGAGAAGACTGGAAAGGTGTGTAAGCACCATGTGCTTATACTGCCAAAGGTGTGGAGACAAGTCACTGGTGCAAAGCGAGGTTTACGGTCGTGGTTTTTTACTTTCACATACTCTTTAATGGGTGCCTGGCGTGTACGCCACAAGGCCGCCTGTGTGCCCCACGTTCGTGTTAGGACTCAAGCTGCGTTCTGATTGGTCGCGCCTTCAACGGCCAACGACTCATTCGTCCACACAGCTTGTGAATAGGACAATGTACTTTTACTGAGTCACGTGTTCTCTCTACCGTTGTTACGGCCTGTAAGGCTTAATGTTGTTGGCACACTTATACGAATACAACAGGGCCTAGAAATAACTTCGTAGGTCAGTCGTCTTTCAGTGTGTTATCAATAGCAAGGATGAATCACGATAGACCGTTGCTCGAGTATGTGGTCCGAACAACCCATTCGCATTGATTTGCTCCGCTTGACTGTCAGGTTTACTGGAATAGGCCAATTTTTTGTTCCGTTTCTCCTTCGAGGTGTGAGACATTTCCCGTCATATAGCGCAGAAGTGGCGCAAACAATTTTGGTGACTTGTTGCGCTCAGTATTTCTGGCGGAATCGCGAAAATCTGCTTCCAAATGTTACACGAGGTTTCATCAGAGTTATCTGAGAACCGGAAGTAAGTAAAGCTGGCCGTTTCGCCCTTCTACAGTCAAAGGAGTTTATTGTCGTTCTTCGTCTGTCGCCAAGTTGGTATAACTTCAGAGTATAACTGATCGAGTCTTGAATAGCTAATTTTCTAGAGTAAAATCCGCTGTATGCGCAGGACTGCACGGCGCACGCGACGCTTCTTTTGTCTACGCGTTGACCGTTGACTGACGTGACACATACGACGGCCGAAGTTATTAAATCCTTCCGTGCTATTCAGGTCCAACCGGACAGTTCGCAGAACAACTTAGTCTGGTAGGTTCTGACGCCAGCTGGGCTGCATGTAAATAATATGCGGCCGACGCGATCAAGATAATATGCCACAAAACCGTCAAAAATTGACCGGAAAAATTACAAAGTGCTGAAACTTGGAGATTAAACCGACACTAGTTTACAACCAACACAGAAATTGACTAGCCTTTGTGACATCACTGGGTCAGGCTGACATTGTTTAAGTTCTGACAAAAAGAGGGAAAGTTGCTGAGGGTAAACTAACCAAGAAGTGGATAGTTAAACGGAAGAGGACGTTTTAAAATTAGGAAAACCACAGATTTACGTACTATATGATAATATTAAACCTCAGTTCACTCAGACCGTTGAAAACGTCCCAAACAGACGTATTCCTAAACCTTGCGGTTCAATGGTCAATCAAGGACCGGACGCGAGCAGCGGAATGTCCAGTTGTAATCATTTACCCACCTGGTCGAATTTATGGAATAAACTTCAGATTCCCATGCTTTGCTGTTTTTTTCAATCTCATCTGTTTTAGCTTCACAAATTATGGTCGCGGTTTATTACTGAACTGACGAGTCTCGTCGTGTGCACATATTCCCTTTTCCGACTGCCAGCAGACATTGATACAAATTCGTGATCAGTTTGTTAAGGTGTACAATGAATACTATCACGTGAACTAAGTGTGAAATTTGCAGGAAAGTTTTGTTTTATCATAGGGATTGTAAACTTTTCAACACTACTGAGGTTCTGCATGAATGTCATTGAAATTCCCCGGAAATACAGTGCTCATTATCTCCATTAGTTCTGATCAAAACAGACTGGTCGGTGTTATCAGTGAATAACAAATTACGGTACCGATAGATCAAGTCCAAACCTGCCGAACAAAATGCAGTCTTTCTGCAAGCAACCAGAATGTTGTACACCAAGCATGATTCGATCGCATTACGCAAGACGTACAAACGAACGCGAGTAACTCACAAGAAGAGAGCTGTGAAACTAACAGCGGTCTAGTCGATTGCTTACTTGTGCCAGACTGTGAGTCATACTTTGTTGTTTCTTGTGCCTAAGTTTTGTGTACTTCTTCATTTTGGTGCTGTCCATTTAAGCTTACTTATCTGCTTTTTTTAATAAAAGCTGTCCACTTGAATAAACAATGTGCAGTTTCACTGAGTGCGGTTTGTGCGATGAATTCATTTTGATTTAGATGACCTTAATGTTTGATTTTCCAATCTGATCTGGTCTTTTTTTCAAACTGCGCGCACGTAACAACTCGGTTTCGTCATTTGTAAGGCAGTGTGAATCATGTAAATTTAAAAATTTTAAAAGCTAACGAAATCTTTTGCATTCGGACGGAATTTATAGCATGAATCTGCACTTCTAATTAGCTTCAACGGAGTGTAACAAGTATTTATTATTTGTGTTCGGAAGCATGAAGGGTGCACTCACAATAAATGAGAATGCAGCAATTAATTCGGACTGTTCAGGTTGAACCAGCAAATTCATGACTACTAAGCAGTTGACACAAGTAGAGTCAAGATGTTTGTGTGTGCAAACAAACGGTGTTCCATTTTCTACCTTTTGGAAGTAACTCAGGTCGTCTGACTTATTCCACACCCGACTGGTTTACCCCATAACTGTGACTCATAGGTGTGTTTATTTGTGTGTATAGTTTCCGAGTACAACAAAAAATACTTCAGTGTACGTGTGTCACAGGTTTCAGACTATCTGTAATTGGTCAGTAGTAAACAATTGTATTTGGTCTTATTTGGCTTTGAAGGATTGACCTTAGTTTATTGATCGATGAGAGATGTAGTGCCTAGAATGAATGACAGGAATCCGCAAAACGGGTCAACCACTACACGTGACAGGAAACGATGGTATACACAGCTGGTATCTTAGATCATGAGCATCAAACTTTTGTACACGTACAAGTGAAACACACAGTTTATAGGTCGCGCTAGTAGTCACCTATATGATGCTGCAAAGTGTCCAAATCACCGATGAGTGCGACTTCACATGACAGGTTACAACCCGAAATAACTCACTAAACCCGAATGCATTCAGAGCCTACGCAGGTGTATACTGGGATTAATACATACCGTCTACTTTCTACCTAGGTTGGCAGATTTAACTAACTGAATGGTGTTCACCAAGGCAAAGCGACAAATAATTTCAGTAACTCCGTGAATTTGAAAAAGTCACGTTAACCGATGAATTCACAGCTAGGGGAATGAAACTACCAGCAGCTTTTCCATATTTTGACTTTGTTCGACCGTTATTGTCTGAATCGATAGTTCTTTACTAAACATAAATTTCAGAAACGATAACACCCTAACGAAATTTTATCTAGTCTAATTGTTGTTGCGATCAATTGTGGGTGATGTTCAACTTGAAATTAACCAAATCCCCTACTACTCATCAACAATGAAAATACCGCTCGACAAGTCAATGATTTCTGTGATTTCAACTTGGAGAGAAGTCCTAATCGAGGGGTTATCGATTGGAGTTAACAGGCAGTAACTGTGTCTCCTCTCGAGACGATCGGGCAACCTGATCATTACTCACAAGCGAAAGTGGTTGAGCGTTCACATATGATAATTCGGTCGTGCCTAATGTGAGGTCAATGGCGCAGTGGTAAACACGGTTGCCTCATGAAAGAATGGCCGGAGTTCTAGTCCCGGCAGTGGCAAGGATATGCACTACTGACGAGCTCTAATGAGAGCGAAACTCGAGTCTAGTGCTTCTTTTCGAAAGGGGCCGACTGGAAAGTCTATGGGAATGCGACAGCTGCGATCAATTGTGGGTGATGTTCAACTTGAAATTAACCAAATCCCCTACTACTCATCAACAATCAAAATACCGCTCGACAAGTCAATGATTTCTGTGATTTCAACTTGGAGAGAAGTCCTAGTCGAGGGGTTATCGATTGGAGTTAACAGGCAGTAACTGTGTCTCCTCTCGAGCGATCGGGCAACCTGATCATTACTCACAAGCGAAAGTGGTTGAGCGTTCACATATGATAATTCGGTCGTGCCTAATGTGAGGTCAATGGCGCAGTGGTAAACACGGTTGCCTCATGAATCATGGCCGGAGTTCTAGTCCCGGCAGTGGCAAGGATATGCACTACTGACGAGCTCTAATGAGAGCGAAACTCGAGTCTAGTGCTTCTTTTCGAAAGGGGCCGACTGGAAAGTCTATGGGAATGCGACAGCTGCGATCAATTGTGGGTGATGTTCAACTTGAAATTAACCAAATCCCCGACTACTCATCAGTAATTGTCGTAACTCACGCATTCTCCGCCTTGGTTGATGGTTCATTCTTACTTAATCATTCAGTCAATGCGGGCCTAACTACGACGGCCAAATTAAGTGAACCGACAAAATCAGTCTAAATATATTTTTGTAAAAAGCATTTATTGTAATTTTGCCTGTCAGTTTCGTGTGCTGTTAAAATTATTCTAGGGCGAAACCGGTGCAACTGCTTGAGGTTCCATTCTCTAGAACGTTTTCAATAGTGAGCTTGAGTAATTCTATCTAGGGGCTCTCTGAAATAGAGAAGGTGCTTGCGGACAAAAGTCAGATTTGGAGCATGGAGAAACATGAATATATTTTAGTCACGAGAAAAGTATAGCATACCTAGTCATAGTATTACTATGAACAGTACTATGAACAATTATATATCCTTAAACGTCGAATCCAGCTTCTTGCAGAAGATCAACAGAGATGTGATGTTTATTGCCAAGGCGATACCAAATCGACGGATTCGGTATGCAAATTAAACCTAATCTTAAGTTCGCTGACTACTGTGCAACCTTGGATCGAAATGTAGTTTGTGAAAAACTTCTCGATGAAAATGTTTGCACATTTTAGTCGGTAACATTACTTTCAGTGTTCAACTTCTTAACTCATATTCACCTAAAATCAAACACACAAAACTAATGATTCATACATAAAATGAATTTACACTTTCCGAAAGTGTTCGGAGGTGGGTCAATGAAAGAAATATGCAGCTCAGAAAAACCTACATTCACATAAACCAGTGACACTACACGAATTTTTATTGAACTACAACCACCTGAGAAGATTCCGTATCTCCATTCAGAAAAATTTCAATTCACTGGATTATTCGCTAGCAACTAGCCCTTATATAAGCAGGACAAATGTTAAGGAGGTTTTTCTATGAAAACGGAACGTCACGTGAATTGAATATTAAGTAGGCAAACTTCTACAATTGTGACTTATCGAATCGGGAACGCATTGCTCAGCTTTGAAGTCACGGGTTGGTCCTTCGGGGGGTTGGGGGGGAGAGGTACTCCCCTTTTTTATTCGGCGTAGTAGAAAAATAA
>LOND01000946.1:33630-50740 GCA_014220965.1 Paragonimus kellicotti | reverse complement strand
AACGGACAGAAGGCACAAATTGTACGACAAATACCAAAGCGTACTTCGTTGCATCCTCCCAGGAGCATAGGTAAGACAGTTAGCTCGGACAAAAACACCTCAGTCACGAAACAAAAAAAGGTGTCAAACATTGCAGCCCAGTCGGTGATTATCAGTTCACATCAACTTCACAAGGGATGCTTGCATTAACCGGATAGTAATGTGACAGTGTCTGATTGTAATGAACCCCGCCTAGAGTGAAAAATTTTGTTTCAAGTTCCAAAAAACAAGGAAAGTTGTAGCTGAGTGATCTCCGTCTTCTACTATCGCATGATAACTCGTGATCGATCGTGTTGGTTATTCCCGGATGTTTGTCATGCTAATTGTTTATTTTGTGACTGTTTGTTTGACTTTTAGGGGGTAGTTGCAGCTAGCACATGTATTAGAAAACTATATCAAGACTGCTGTAAACACTGGATCAGTTTTACGTTGAAGTTAATGGAATCTTCACCGAATTAACTATTGAATAGCAGTTCAGCCAAGATAACTATAGAAATTGCAGCACATAAACAGAGAGGGCCAATTTGATTTTGCGACTGGACAAGTCGTCTCCTAGAAGAAAGAGAGTTCCACTAGCGTTTTTCATAACGTATTTTTGCGGAACTTGTGTATTCGAGCATCCTGACGGTTGGAATAAATCAACAATTAATCTTGATTCTCAGTTCGAGTTGTGTTACACTACACACTCCCCGTTAACGTGAACTCACCAGTTGACCACCTGACAAGAAGGTGAGTGAGTGTCCTCAAGTTCATTATAAATCGAAGAGTTGGATTAACTAAGAGATATTTACGAAATCCGGTAACTTTTAGTGAAATTTGTTTTTATTGATGGTTCATAAATATGAGCGTTGTTCGCTGAACCTGCTTCTTAAAAAATACATGTTACATAACACGATGTTATTTGTTTTTCCCATTCTTCATTCTGCGCCCTTTTGTCACGTGATTAACACGCAGTTATTTGAATAATTACACCGCGGATATTAAACGAGTGAGAGCTACTGCAATAAAATATGAAATACTTTAACCAGGACTTTGCTATCAGTCACCCGAAAAGTTTCTTACGAATATGTCAGAAGATTATTCTACTGGTAGTAGGCAACAACACAACAAATCTGCTCAATCCAGATTGATAGCAGACTAGGATTGTTTCAGATATGTATCATCGAATTAAGCAGGTTAATTATTGTAATCGTGTGATTTAGACATCTTCTCTTTAGTGACTAATTGGTGAATTCTGAGCGGTTGACCACTCATACTGAACCTAACAACAGCCACATGCATGATTTCAGTTGACCAGATATAGAGAGGTTCAACCTCTTTACAGTTCACACCACTTTGCCTAGATGATTACTTAATGTCTAACACGACTGTTGGATCTGTTGAAGTTCGTCTGGTACGTTTGTCGTCTTTTGTCTGGTATGATGCGGAACGATGAATCCGTTGAGGTATGTTTGGTTTGTTTGTAAAAAGCCGATCCTTAATTTGCCTTCAGTTGTCTTTGTTGTGTGCAGTAAACGATCATGACGTATTTTGTACCATAACTGCACATAAAATGTTTACTTTCTTACATTTTATAACTGTCATTGTCTGTTAAAACTTCCTTCTTGGTATTGTTTGACACGTTCTCATCTTCATCTGTACCCGATTGTTTTAATGAGGTCATTTCCCGTTGACTGGTGGCTGTTTGTGAACACGTGCTTAGTTGCCCCATTTGCTGGATAATTTGTGTACCCGGTTGATTCACATTCAAGGTGAGATAGTACCTTTGTTGTAATTTTATTAAACAGTACCGTATAAATTCCAATCCTTTCGACCGCCTTTTCTGACGTTTTTTGGACTTGGAAGATAGTCCCGTTAACTCGACCGTCTGAATAGGCGTTATTGGAAGTGCTTCTTTTCGAAAGGGGCCGACTGGATAGTCTATGGGAATGCGACAGCTGCGATCAATTGTGGGTGATGTTCAACTTGAAATTATTGGAAGTGTCGAATACTTGTTACTGAACGAATTACCCTAAATCGCCAGGAGCCATTTAACAATGACAATAAATTCGAATGAACTCCGCTTTGAAATTTACAAACGGTGTGGTCACATTCCATTAAAGCCCATTCGTTCCGTCACACTTTTCCTCTGATGTTTCATAGTCGCATCAATTGGTTGAGTGTCGTTCAGTACTCACAGCAAAATTGACCGCAGTCTTCCCAAATGGTTTGTTAAACCACTCAGTTACTGGAAAACCATTACATTATTGAATTTTTTAACCCTCAATCTGTATCTCAAGTGGTGGTTTGAAACTCCTAGTAAACGATTTCCAGTTTTTGCAAATCTGAATGGCCTCGTCTAATTCTGAACAGTTTCATACTATCTAGTTTTACATAGCTCCAAAGTTGATTTCTAAACTGACTTCAAGATTAAACATAGCTGGCGATTGTTGGAACCATTTGTGGATCAGTTCACGTTAGCGAACTGAAAGTTGTGTCGTCTGCAAAATAATGACTAGGATGGTTCGCAGATTTTTGACTCCTCATGAATTTATGCTGTGAAATTAAAGAAGCCGGTCATAACGACAAATCAGCAATCAAGTTTGTTGGTAAATGAAGTTGAAAATCATCAAGTCCTATCTCAAGTGTGAAAGAATTTGTGCCACTGAAAATGTACGGTTAAAGATTATGGGTAGACCAATGACAAACAAGTGAATCTTGCTTGATATCACGCACATCGAGATCGCTAACGAAGTAGTCACGCGACCAATATTTCTTTCGGATTTAGTTGGTTGTGAAGGTTGTTCGTTAAAACAAATGCCAATAAAATCGGTAAATGTCATAAGTACGCCATGAATAAATAGGTTATGTAACCGGAAGTAGCCCTGATTGGTTCGTAACGTAAACAACAAACACTCAACGTAGAAGGCAACAAAACAGGCCTACCAAATCAACACTGACCTTACTTAAACTGACCCGAGGCATTTCGCTTACAATTCACAGTCTACTCCTAAATCCGGTGTGTGGATGAAACTAAATTTAACCAGTTTACTTCCTCACTAGGTTCGTTAGCCGAATGTTGTAGGTTTACGGATGTTGAATCCAATTTGCTACACAGTATTATCAATTTGTGTTTGTGGTTATTTTATCTGTTCACGTCCTGTGCCTATTCATACAAATACTTGATAGACTACGGAACCTGACTGTTTACAAACTTTGAATGAATACCAGGTTGCAAATAAACAAACAACCAGTAAACGACTTAAGCTGTTCAACTTACAATTAACCAAATCCCCTACTACTCATCAATAATTGTCGTAACTCACGCATTCTCCGCCTTGGTTGATGGTTCATTCTTACTTAATCATTCAGTCAATGCGGGCCTAACTACGACGGCCAAATTAAGTGAACCGACAAAATCAGTCTAAATATATTTTTGTAAAAAGCATTTATTGTAATTTTGCCTGTCAGTTTCGTGTGCTGTTAAAATTATTCTAGGGCGAAACCGGTGCAACTGCTTGAGGTTCCATTCTCTAGAACGTTTTCAATAGTGAGCTTGAGTAATTCTATCTAGGGGCTCTCTGAAATAGAGAAGGTGCTTGCGGACAAAAGTCAGATTTGGAGCATGGAGAAACATGAATATATTTTAGTCACGAGAAAAGTATAGCATACCTAGTCATAGTATTACTATGAACAGTACTATGAACAATTATATATCCTTAAACGTCGAATCCAGCTTCTTGCAGAAGATCAACAGAGATGTGATGTTTATTGCCAAGGCGATACCAAATCGACGGATTCGGTATGCAAATTAAACCCAATCTTAAGTTCGCTGACTACTGGTGCAACCTTGGATCGAAATGTAGTTTGTGAAAAACTTCTCGATGAAAATGTTTGCACATTTTAGTCGGTAACATTACTTTCAGTGTTCAACTTCTTAACTCATATTCACCTAAAATCAAACACACAAACTAATGATTCATACATAAAATGAATTTACACTTTCCGAAAGTGTTCGGAGGTGGGTCAATGAAAGAAATATGCAGCTCAGAAAAACCTACATTCACATAAACCAGTGACACTACACGAATTTTTATTGAACTACAACCACCTGAGAAGATTCCGTATCTCCATTCAGAAAAATTTCAATTCACTGGATTATTCGCTAGCAACTAGCCCTTATATATGCAGGACAAATGTTAAGGAGGTTTTTCTATGAAAACGGAACGTCACGTGAATTGAATATTAAGTAGGCAAACTTCTACAATTGTGACTTATCGAATCGGGAACGCATTGCTCAGCTTTGAAGTCACGGGTTGGTCCTTCGGGGGGTTGGGGGGGAGAGGTACTCCCTTTTTTTATTCGCGTAGTAGAAAAATAAAATTTGCCACATACTGCCTGTTCACCATTCCAGTTAATTGCCACAGTTTATCAACTGCCTATCAGAATTTTGTACCAGTGCGTTTCTGGTTTGTGTGAGGCTCTAGTACTCAAAATACTTCACATTATCACGTCCATTCACTGTTTTGTGGTATTTAGTTAGCATAGGATGAAATTTATTTATCGACCAGCACAAAGACATAAGTGCTTACAGAACGATCTTCCGTAGTCAAATCTAGACACCTGTCAAGATATAAGGGTCAGTACGTACTTCGGGTAGAATGCTGATTGAGACGGAATCTAGGTCGATATGACTGATTGGTAATAACTTAAAATAACTATCGACAGAGTGATTAGATTTGCAGGTGGTCCAGTTGATGTATTTAGTGTCGGAACTGTGATAACCGAATTCAATGTATCATTTCTTCCAATCAGTTGTAACGCCACAACACGATTGTTAATAGAAGTGTGGGGAATGTGAATAACCGTGTTTCATTCTGTCTCGTTGATTCCCCCAAAAATATCAACACGATGAGAACTGGTGTTTCGGACAGTTAATCACGGGCACCCTATTCAGAGCTGACAATAGCTGTCAAAACGGTGAAGTTCGGAACAGATAGATTCGGTTGGTCAATTCCTGTTTTCTGCCAATAACAAGCATCAACCCCTTTGCTACTGGCAGCCATCTTTGATATTGCACCTTACTATTAATAACCTTATCTATGTAGGCCACAGTCCGCGTTGGTACTAACCTATTTATAAAAGCTGACGTTGCTTGCGTTCTTGTCTGTTTTAAAGTAGCACGTCTCCAAAAGAGGTTGATTTTGATAAAGCTGCAGTCTCTGTCCGGAAATTTCATTTAATATCTTTTGAGCACTGTTCCATGTCTACCAGGATGCAATCTAGAAGGAAATCATACTGCCTTATGACTTTTGAGGGTGTTAAACAAAGATTTAACACGTCTGATATCACAATATTCAGCAAAATGTAAGTATTTCGGTATAAGCATGGTATATGACTAACTACTGACGGGTTACGCAACAGACAGTCATAATCACCTTTGAAGTGTGTAGAACAAAGTTGTTACCAAATCTTATGATTCGGTCAAAACAGTGAAAAGTTGTGTTCCAGTTATCAATTAACTCTTACTTGAAGTTATTTGTATGGTTATCACTTTCACGAGTTCATCGAATGTACAAGATCCCACAATCGATTTATCATATAAATCATCAATACTTTGGTAATGACTAGCAAATGGCTTCCTTTCAACTAGTTCATGTCCTTGCACGCATTCTCAATTCAGTGTGCAATTAACGGTGTAGGTAGAACAACTAGATACATGTTGCAACGGTAAGAACAATATCACACATTATGGTTTGTTATGTGATTCAAAAATCTCATCATCAATGGAATTGGCGTCATTGATTTGACTTGACTTGATTTCCCACATCAGTTTGAAGCAGACCAGAGCGTTTAATTCTAAACAGACATTTTCTGAAATCAACACTGTTCCGGCCACTTCTTCTAGAAGATTCCGAAATGAAAGTATGTTGACGCCGAATCTAGTAGGGAAAATAATCTCGTACATTTTCTTTTCGTTCGAGCAATTTATTTACTTTAGCCACAAAATTATCGTGAAATGAATGTGCATTTTTACTAAATTTGTCTTCCGCTTCTGCTCCGTATTTCTGCATTTATTTCAAAATACCCCCTTTCAAAACAGATTATTGAACGTCTGGTATGTTTATGTATTCCATAAATTAACCAGCACTATACTGTCTTATCCACAACCATGTTCATTTCTGTCTCACTTCATTAACACATGATTCTTTGAGTAGAACGGACAGAAGGCACAACATTGTACGACAAATACCAAAGCGTACTTCGTTGCATCCTCCCAGGAGCATAGGTAAGACAGTTAGCGCGGACAAAAACACCTCAGTCACGAAACAAAAAAAGGTGTCAAACATTGCAGCCCAGTCGGTGATTATCAGTTCACATCAACTTCACAAGGGATGCTTGCATTAACCGGATAGTAATGTGACAGTGTCTGATTGTAATGAACCCCGCCTAGAGTGAAAAATTTTGTTTCAAGTTCCAAAAAACAAGGAAAGTTGTAGCTGAGTGATCTCCGTCTTCTACTATCGCATGATAACTCGTGATCGATCGTGTTGGTTATTCCCGGATGTTTGTCATGCTAATTGTTTATTTTGTGACTGTTTGTTTGACCTTTTTAGGTGGATAGTTGCAGCTAGCCACATGTATTAGAAACATATATCAAGACTGCTGATAAACACTGGATCAGTGTTTACGTTTGAAGTTAATGGAATCTTCATCAAATTAATACTGAATAGCAGTTCAGCCAAGATAACTATAGAAATTGCAGCACATAAACAGAGAGGGCCAATTTGATTTTGCGACTGGACAAGTCGTCTCCTAGAAGAAAGAGAGTTCCACTAGCGTTTTTCATAACGTATTTTTGCGGAATTGTGTATTCGAGCATGCTGACGGTTGGAATAAATCAACAATTAATCTTGATTCTCAGTTCGAGTTGTGTTACACTACACACTCCCCGTTAACGTGAACTCACCAGTTGACCACCTGACAAGAAGGTTGAGTGTCCTCAAGTTCATTATAAATCGAAGAGTTGGATTAACTAAGAGATATTACGAAATCCGGTAACTTTTAATGAAATTTGTTTTTATTGATGGTTCATAAATATGAGCGTTGTTCGCTGAACCTGCTTCTTAAAAAATACATGTTACATAACACGATGTTATTTGTTTTTCCCATTCTTCATTCTGCGCCCTTTTGTCACGTGATTAACACGCAGTTATTTGAATAATTACACCGCGGATATTAAACGAGTGAGAGCTACTGCAATAAAATATGAAATACTTTAACCAGGACTTTGCTATCAGTCACCCGAAAAGTTTCTTACGAATATGTCAGAAGATTATTCTACTGGTAGTAGGCAACAACACAACAAATCTGCTCAATCCAGATTGATAGCAGACTAGGATTGTTTCAGATATGTATCATCGAATTAAGCAGGTTAATTATTGTAATCGTGTGATTTAGACATCTTCTCTTTAGTGACTAATTGGTGAATTCTGAGCGGTTGACCACTCATACTGAACCTAACAACAGCCACATGCATGATTTCAGTTGACCAGATATAGAGAGGTTCAACCTCTTTACAGTTCACACCACTTTGCCTAGATGATTACTTAATGTCTAACACGACTGTTGGATCTGTTGAAGTTCGTCTGGTACGTTTGTCGTCTTTTGTCTGGTATGATGCGGAACGATGAATCCGTTGAGGTATGTTTGGTTTGTTTGTAAAAAGCCGATCCTTAATTTGCCTTTCAGTTGTCTTTGCTGTGTGCAGTAAACGATCATGACGTATTTTGTACCATAACTGCACATAAAATGTTTACTTTCTTACATTTTATAACTGTCATTGTCTGTTAAAACTTCCTTCTTGGTATTGTTTGACACGTTCTCATCTTCATCTGTACCCGATTGTTTTAATGAGGTCATTTCCCGTTGACTGGTGGTTGTTTGTGAACACGTGCTTAGTTGCCCATTTGCTGGATAATTTGTGTACCCGGTTGATTCACATTCAAGGTGAGATAGTACCTTTGTTGTAATTTTATTAAACAGTACCGTATAAATTCCAATCCTTTCGACCGCCTTTTCTGACGTTTTTGGACTTGGAGATAGTCCCGTTAACTCGACCGTCTGAATAGGCGTTATTGGAAGTGCTTCTTTTCGAAAGGAAGCCGACTGGATAGTCTATGGAATGCGAGAGCTGCGATCAATTGTGGGTGACGTTCAACTTGAAGTTATTGGAAGTGTCGAATACTTGTTACTGAATGAATTACCCTAAATTGCCAGGAGCCATTTAACAATGACCATAAATTCGAATGAACTCCGCTTTGAAATTTACAAACGGTGTGGTCACATTCCATTAAAGCCCATTCGTTCCGTCACACTTTTCCTCTGATGTTTCATAGTCGCATCAATTGGTTGAGTGTCGTTCAGTACTCACAGCAAAATTGACCGCAGTCTTCCCAAATGGTTTGTTAAACCACTCAGTTACTGGAAAACCATTACATTATTGAATTTTTTAACCCTCAATCTGTATCTCAAGTGGTGGTTGAAACTCCTAGTAAACGATTTCCAGTTTTTGCAAATCTGAATGGCCTCGTCTAATTCTGAACAGTTTCATACTATCTAGTTTTACATAGCTCCAAAGTTGATTTCTAAACTGACTTCAAGATTAAACATAGCTGGCGATTGTTGGAACCATTTGTGGATCAGTTCACGTTAGCGAACTGAAAGTTGTGTCGTCTACAAAATAATGACTAGGATGGTTCGCAGATTTTTGACTCCTCATGAATTTATGCTGTGAAATTAAAGAAGCCGGTCATAACGACAAATCAGCAATCAAGTTTGTTGGTAAATGAAGTTGAAAATCATCAAGTCCTATCTCAAGTGTGAAAGAATTTGTGCCACTGAAAATGTACGGTTAAAGATTATGGGTAGACCAATGACAAACAAGTGAATCTTGCTTGATATCACGCACATCGAGATCGCTAACGAAGTAGTCACGCGACCAATATTTCTTTCGGATTTAGTTGGTTGTGAAGGTTGTTCGTTAAAACAAATGCCAATAAAATCGGTAAATGTCATAAGTACGCCATGAATAAATAGGTTATGTAACCGGAAGTAGCCCTGATTGGTTCATAACGTAAACAACAAACACTCAACGTAGAAGGCAACAAAACAGGCCTACCAAATCAACACTGACCTTACTTAAACTGACCCGAGGCATTTCGCTTACAATTCACAGTCTACTCCTGAATCCGGTGTGTGGATGAAACTAAATTTAACCAGTTTACTTCCTCACTAGGTTCGTTAGCCGAATGTTGTAGGTTTACGGATGTTGAATCCAATTTGCTACACAGTATTATCAATTTGTGTTTGTGGTTATTTTATCTGTTCACGTCCTGTGCCTATTCATACAAATACTTGATAGACTACGGAACCTGACTGTTTACAAACTTTGAATGAATACCAGGTTGCAAATAAACAAACAACCAGTAAACGACTTAAACTGACGTTCACCCATCCCTGATCTGAATGTCAAGCTTATCGAACTAAAAGCTGGGTTTTTTTGAAAACATGGTTTATTCCTTTTCCAACGAACCACCCAAACATACCTTCCACAAGGTTTTACACTCCACCGTTGATCTGCCGTTTTTACTTTCGAAGTGTGTCGTGACAACCAATTTGAGGGGTGTCGCTCAAGTTTTTTCGTTTACACCTCAGGTCTCCTGTCTCACACTAGCTCACTCAAACTTTCCATGATATGAGCTAATTGTGACAAAGTGAACTTGGGCGGACAAGTACACAGTATTACGCAATTGTGCATGGAAGCGGATAGAGGTGGCCGGCACCGGTTAACAGGCTCACGCTCGACAGATAAGAGGCACTCACCCAATTTGCAACACTAGCAGGTCTCGAATGAATAACCACCCACTTAAAATTGAGTGAAGCACAGTGTGTGACGATGACACCTATTTTTTTTTATTAATGTGGCTCGTTCATCACGCCAGCCATTGGATGTATGTTGGAGAACCTCTTCGGTTCGTTACCGACTCTCGTGACGCAGACGTATAACGTCATGGTAACCAGTACCTAGAGGACAGCCACGAACAACTGCGATTTCAGAAATACAGAAGCACTCAAAAGGTCGTGAATTCATCCCTAGCATGAATAAGCGCTGCGCGATCTGACCGTATTCCAAACGTTATCCACAAGAGAGTCGTAGAATCTGCATTAATGAGTCATGCTCAAAACAGAGTATGAAAGAGTATGCCCATCAGAATTCTTCGAGGACATAAGTCTTCTCACAAAAGCAAGTTGATGACAATCCATTTGTTGTACGAGATGCAAACTGGTCAGCCTGAAGGAATCGTTGGGCCTATCCTGAATAAATTGTCAAGTGTAGAAAGTAAAATGATACACTACAAGGTTAAATTTTTCCAGGGCGTTTTCTCTAGTATGATTTGATCAGATGTCCAGATCACTTTTACATAAACAGCCAGTTTCCTCTCATTTTTACCAACATCTCGATGAAAAACATGCTTATTTAAAAAAGCTATATTTTAATCTTAAACCAGTAGTGCCTTGGCCCATTTTAGTTACATATATGAGCTTATATCCTGACTAACAAATAAGTAGTTGAAATTTTACCCATTTACTGCAATAAAATTACCCTTTCGATTTGGTATAACTCTCAAATATCTCCAGTATATCAGACCATTTCTGAAACATACTTGAAGTTAATTTTCTACGAATACACAAAACAGACGTTTTGGTCAATTGTTTCCGAATTTCGCACACTTACCCCAACCCCAACCACGTGACTGGGTCACACATATTTCGTCTATCTTACGTACACAACGTCAGTGTCATCGATTGAGATAAGGCATACATCACAAAAGTAGACGTCAAGATGGATGTTGCAGTTGTTCATATGAAACCATCGCCTAATATTCAAACTGTTGATTCTTTTTCAAAATAGAACATCAGTAGTTGACGTATGTACAGTTTTTTATGGACACCAAATTCAAGACAGGTATTTCCTCCGGAAACTTGTTTCAACAGTCTTGAAAGTGTCGATTACAAATCAAAACTTAAACATCGTTCAGTTGTGTACATTTTTGCGACTTCCGATATTCAACTGCATTGTTTCAGAACGAACGACGTTTCTATTATTCCATAAAATCTATCACTATGGTCGGAATGAATGTGCATTAACTAGTAATTATATAACACAAACAGATAAATCGTCTGTACAGAATACTAACGTACCAGTATGCTGTTACAATAATGATACATATGAATCAGCAAACCCCTATAAAAATAGTGCAAATATGGTATACCGATTGATGTCATTGAAGTCGACATGGGAATCGTGATGTCATTCCTGTCATATCTGATACACTCGGTGAGAACCGTGGATCTCGACTTTAAAATACCAGTCAGTAACTGAGGTTTAAGACAAGTGATTTGCAGCAAACTAAATGCCCTCGGGAAACCACAATTTGTAGGAGAGTTGGCATATATGGTGCGCAAGAAATCAAGACCGGCAGATAACTACCTAAAGTTATTCGTGAGCATTCCGTAGATTATTTGGAAAAGGTCCATTCATGATTGTTTCACGATAAAAATAACCATGGAGATCAGAATGTGCACTGGCCGAAGTGATTTCCAGTGCGTGTTCTCAAGTCAACAATCTACTACAGACTTGATGCATTCGGCCTGCAGTAAAGCTATGGAAGTCTGCTTCCCTAATATATGGTTTTGGAGTATGATCCGCCCTTTCCATGGAATTATTAATAATCTGGATGCCTGGTAAGTTTATTGTGTCTTAAGGTCACTCGGACCTAGGACATTCGAAATGGTAGGTATTCGGGTGAATTTAGCGAGATGTACCTCTTTTGTTTCATAAAAATTTCTATATGTCGCCTGGCCAGTAGTTCACGGACAGCATAGAAAATGCTACTCAACCCTTATTAAATAACAGGCTTGAAATCTACCGATAAATTGTATTCTATAGCCGTTTTGTGTACCTATTGACTTCGAGCTATCCAAAGATTCACAAGCATGTTTGTTTGACATGTAAAGTGTTTTCATGTAGACAAGCCAGACAGTGTGTTAGAAAAGAGTACTGTTCATTGCCCCTTAAAAAATGGCAGCAACCAAATTTTCTGATTTGATAAATGTTACCAAAAATGTGCCAATGTGTTAGCAGAGGTTGCTGGAATTCCCTTTCGCCTAAGAATGCCAGCACACTGAATCCAATTGGCAAAAGTATACTACAAACCATCGTCAAGCGTCAGTCGCGTATCTGTCTATTAAGACATGTCAGTAGTGCTTCTGTATTAGCGCTCCTTCCTGATGGAACTTCCCTTCGTTAAACAGCATAATGTCCACTCATTGAGTCTAAAAAACAACGTTCGGAATCCCTAAAGGCCGCTGAATTCTATGCTAATTAGCCGCACAGAAGGACTAAGTTGTTACTTTAAATCGTTTTTTACGCCAGAAATGGATGCTCCCAGGCTTGAGTTGATGAAAAATTGCCAGACATTTTCTTCGAAATACTCTATACTACGTCCTAGCATGAAAATGGTTCATTGAACCGTCTAGTCTCGAAGCTAGTTCAAAGAGGAGGGTGTTAGTTCAACTGATTTTGTCAAATTACAGCACAGCAGATGGAACGTGACATAACATGACTACATTCGACCTGATCAAAAGAGGAGGTGAAGAATCATACACGTATCCAACCTTTATCAGGAAATCGTTAAACGACTAACAGTGAATACACAACCGGATGTGTTGTGTCTTTCAACGTAACCTGTAAATTGTGATTTCACGAATTGTCGGGTAGATAGACAAAATACTTACATGAAAACGAAAACATATATAAAAATTGGCGTTGAGTTCAAACTGACACTCTTCCTTCTGGTTACTCATAAGCCTAGAAAGTACATTGTTCATCAAAAATATTCATCCACAGTGAAGGCAACTGCTATTGGCGCTACTAACCCCGTGAGAACCATACACATTTCAAAAGTAATCTGGTAATAACAGATCGCGCCTCCGGACTTTTCAGCTGGACTGCTCGTTGTGTAATTGATAGGAGTTCAGTACATGAAAAGCAGTGCTCAAAGATCATCCAGGCGCATCTTTGGCAGACAAGCTGAATGAGTATTCGGTTCAGAGGTCGACTTCCGGACAAGAGGAAAAATAATGGCAAGGGATGATCGAAATACTACAGTTTACACTGCAGTAATGGTATTGCGATATACAAATTAGATACTCGTAGACGAATTACACCCATACACAACGAATTGCCTATTGAAGATTGAGCAGAATTGATCCAACCGGAGTACCGACAGTATAAAGGCAAAAACTTAGCTGAACTGCTAGTAAGCTAACCAAAACAGCACAATTAATATAGTTAGGTTATTGATAGGAGACAACACTGTTTCTGGCTGAACAGCGTTGCCCAAACAGAACGCACTGCATCAGCACGCTCCCCTAATGTGGCGATTGGTCTATTGTGTAATTAATTGTGAATAGCACTTGATCAATCTTCTTAGATTGTGATCTGGAAAGCATTGGTGCCAAATGGCACCCAGTAATGAAATAACTAGTATGATAATTAAAACAATTCACACTATCCGAAAGAACTTGTTATAAACAACTTTACTGAAGTATACATTTTATGATTGTGACAAGATTGCACTCACTATGGCTTCTGATGATACAGACCATATAGCGCAGGTGAATTAGTTTTTTTCGTATATTGGAAATTGTTATAAAGTTATCCTATCAAGACACTCGTTAGTCAAGGATGAAAAGCTACTTTGTTATTTTCATCTAGCACCTACAATATCGTGAGTGTACGACTGACTTGACCGACAAAGTTATATATAGAATATTTGATGAACAATATATGTACCGCATGAAAACCCACTTAGTCAGAAAGAACAGCGTAATTTGTTGTCGCTACTGTTATTGTGTGCATTTCGGTACCGATCGACCAAATCATTTTGGTGGATATCAATCAGCCAACGAGTTACCAGTTTCACCTGACTTTACGTGTGACTGTTATGCTGTCATCCGACTCGACATAATTTCTGTTGACTGACACGAGCCGGTAAATATTGTCAAAGGCGAACTACCTTGAAAGTAATGTACGATAAAGAAAACTGATAGGTTCCAGCAAAATCCACACTGATTGCTTTGATTGTTTTTTTTTTACTAACGGTGTAGGATGTTGCGAAAGAGAAGACTAGTAGGGCCAATCGTGAGAAATTGTAAGTTGTATTTAATTTGAAAATCAGAGATGATCTGAGATCGAGCCGATTAAATAAAAACAACATTTCAAGCATTAACAAAGCAAAATGATATTAATTTTACGTTGCCCATGTCGCACTAACTAAAATAGATAAGAACGGCGTTCATCTAATTACTCGACAGACTTCAAGTCACATTGGTCGAAATCACTCAGTTCAAACGGTGACCATGTACCCTGAGTCTTAAAATGAACAACAGCTTGGCATTATAATCGTCGGCTCAGCTGTCACTCCGATTTTCTCTAGGCAAGGACCGGGAACAAACAAACGTCTAACGATGGGGACCGATTGGTATTAACACTATTTGAACTTCCAATCATTCGAGTTGTAACCTGAGTGAAAATGACACTAAAAGAGGCTGTGCCTATCCAATTAATGGGCTACAGTCACCGTAGAATGTGTGAATCATCAGTGTTTTCCCCCATTAATGACCGAAGGAATGAGAGTCAAGATAACAGCATGAGAGTTTGGGTCATGTTATGATTACGTTTATGTACTAAGTCCAAACATTAGGTACGAACTCGGTCATAAACTAACGAGTTGATAACGGACAAAAAGAATCAATAACTTCTCAAGTTGTTTGTTACGCGACGGTTATTTGTTAAATACCGAGACGTTAAACACATTCGCAGACATTAAATTCAAATAACAACTTTAAGTAACGAAACTTCATCTCCGCCGAACGTTCGCCCCACATCCATTAATATTGTTCACTGTTTAGACGAATTAATTGTAGATAATTGATGAGTAGTTGGGGATTTGGTTAGATCACTGTATTACATGCCAGTGAAGTGTCCAATTCTCACGCAAGTAACCAATGCACTAAAATGACACTCAGAAGAATCAAGTCCATCCCATCAACTACGAATCACACAACTAAACATCAAACTAATTATCGTTTGTTGCCTCGCTTTTGAATCAACTGCCGAAAAAAATTTTCCGTAATCGAAACAGACACAAACGTTGCTGAATTCTGTTCTTACCCAGCCCCACTGTTATTGACTTTGTCAGACTGAGCATAGAACAGAGCAGAACAACACTGGTAAATTTATCGATTATCACCAAGAGGTACAATTTTTTTAATCTTCAGTTGTACTATTTTTAGGTCTTTATATCAACGTAAAACGTTTCAGCGAAGAACGCTTTTAGCGATATAATTGGTACATTCTTGTCAACGATCAAGATGGATACATCAATTCACCTGACAACCTTCAACCAAACTCGTAGCCAGTCTGACCTTGATAAAATGTGTGGAAACAAATTCCACAAGTTACACACGTGAGGAGTACAGAGTAGAGAGGAATGACATGCTGTGATGTCCAAAACGTAGGCGAAGCTCGGACTGAGGCGATCTTATCGTGTGCGTGACCATTGGTGATTGACATCCAGGAACGAAATCGCACAAGCATAAGATGAACGGAAGGAATTAGAAAATTAACAACCCGGATTAAGAAAATATATAAAAACGAGGTCAGCCCAAAAGTGGTTGCAAATAATTTATCGAATAGAACAAGGTTCGGTCAACATAGAAGATCAGTCTGACGTTACATGCTGAAGTTGTCCAGAATCTACAAACTGTTTCCAAACTTTCAAGATCATATGTTGAAAACTTCGGAAATCTACCAAAATAGCATTTTAAACCATATTTATAAAAATGACTTAGCTGATTACAGAAATTCATATGGTGATACACAATTACCGGTTTTTCCGTGTTTCACTAAGGCGCTGTCTTTCACGATCAGCCGAAATGAGTGTTTCCTGGTGATGGTTTCAAACATGTGCATAACCTTTCTTCTGCTGAGTTCACCCAGACGCAGCTGGAGGTTCTCTCACTTGGACTGAAGTTCAAAATACCGCCCAAGAATGTTAACAAGTTGAACACAAGTTCAATTTGAATACATGTATGACCAACTGAAGGAACTGTCGCCGACATCTTCCGACGAGACAGGCTGGCTCCGTGCAAAATTGGTGGATATCTCCAACCAGTTTTTGTCGGCGCCCATTCGCCAACAGTGCTGTCTAAAGCAAGAACACTATCGGGCCATGAAGGAACTAAGAGACATGAAACATCTGGTATTCCTTAAACCGGATAAAGGCTCTGGTGTTGTCGTCATGACCAAGGACGAGTACTTAAGGAAAATGAACACCATTTTGGAAGACCACAGAAAGTTCAAATTGGACCAGACAGCAGAAAACAACATATTGTTGGAAAAGCAAGTTGCAAGGCAACTTCAGATACTGTTGTTACATGGACACATATCTGAAGCTTAGAATGCATTAACCGTTGGACTGTTTCAATACACCTTTTAATCAATGAGGATATCAAGAAACGATAACGAGTTGTGGTGTTTTTCATTTAGTCATGTGAATATTGGTGTGTAAAGTGTTTATCATACGTAATGTTGTCAATACTTACTGCCGGTTGTTCGCAATAACGAGTGTGTTGTTCACGTATCTCCTGTATGGTAGAATTTAAGTAAAAACTGGAAGGACCGACTGTCAAGCTTAGCGACAAGAATATCACCTAGAATTGGTTCTACCGGGTACCACAAAACTACACAGTCTATTCAACTGATTGGTATAGATGAGTTCTGGCGCATTGAAAACGCCGGTTTAAAGTACAATGACGGGATTAGAATCTAGACCAAAAAAATTAGGGGGAAAGAACACATAGTATATAATTCATGCAACATTGGTTTTAAAGGATACGGCTCAGACCAGAATTTGTGCCACAAGGCTCACACTGGACACGAGATGATTTATTAACTACTGGA
>LOND01000945.1:69187-80574 GCA_014220965.1 Paragonimus kellicotti | reverse complement strand
CGTATATAGGATCCTCCATCACTCCCAACACTAACGTCCAGTGAAAATAACGATACCAGGAGTAACTCGCCAAAGCTACAACATCAAATGAGTAGTGTGACTGGTAGAGAACACACTTTTGGCTGTTGTGGGTGTTCAGTCTAGAAAACTCTTTCAAATTCTGTAGTAGCTGTGTTATTGGTGGCTGAATTCCAGCGCACACTTGATGCACGTGTACAGGACACCAAACCGAATGTTAAGATGAATTGACCATCGGGATCATTGCGGTACAATGAAGATACTACCGATCTCTAATTGTTGATACCAGCCACCTGCCTTTTGTTCTGTGCTGTAGTGCGATTGTTTTAGGTTTGGTAGGCAGTGGTTGGTTTTCTATTTCGCTCGTTATCCTCCGATTGTTTCTTTCACAGTCTTTCTATTGCTGAAACCGAATCATTATTCCGACTTTTTAAACTGTCCAACATAACTTCAAGTTTACATAAGCATTCTCAGCTTCCTTTAATCTGTAAATTTCCTATAAATCCTGTAAAACATAGAAGTGTGTGTCCGTGCCAGAGGATTGGAGGGCCGAAACGTCAACAACCAACTTAACTATTGGGTTGAAGCTAGAACACAAACGGTTCTTTGGGAGTCTCATTATCTTCCGTTACTTCCAGTGATTTATTAATGAGATGCTGTAAGTGAAGAAAGGCTTCTTCAACATCGTGTGGATATCTTCAGGTTAAACTACAAAAGACAGAATTATTTCATTCCAAGCGTTCAACTGGTCCAAATCCCAAAAATAGCAAGAGAACTAACAGTGTGAAGTTTTAAATTTTCACGTAGCACATCGGTCACACATTAAACCAAAATGTCATATCTAACAAAGGGGCATGGTAACAGTAGATGAACTGGGTGAATTTAAGGTCAAAAGACCACTTTCATGGAAGGTGGGCTGCGTGAGTCATTGTGTATGCAACAATGGTTGCTTTTATTTGATTGATACTACTTCGGTTACGAACGTAACTTTAGAATCTACGTCCGGTAACAACATAGTGAACAAAATGATTGTGTAAGTGTTGTGACCTGTGTCCGGGAATGTGTTTCGCATTTGGTGACGCCGAATCTGACTGTTCGTTCGCTCGGTAGACTGAATCAACCAGTTGGGAGGGGGCGTTTGACCATACGTTGGCTCAGGCATTTATCCATTTCACCGACATGATTGTCATTGCAACTGCAAGTTAGCTGATAACCACATGACACAGAACAGTTAGGCATTTCACAGCTAGAGGTTCTGTAATCAGCGTTCCGAGTTGAAGACAAGAAGATCAGATCAGTTGCGGGGTATGTGTGATTTATGGCAGGTTGAATCGGATGACGCACCACAGTGAATAAATAGTCTTCCGTGAAATATAGTTTAATGAACACCACTTTTGCAAGCCGTGTGGATTGCAGGTTTTCCGACATTTTCTTGCTGTGGACGGATATATAGTTCTTCTGATATACGTCACCAAACAATGTCATTGTTGATACACGTTCTTCTGGTGTAAGACGGTCATCCTCGCAAATCCGCCGAACTCTGTCAAACACTGTTTTATCTTGACCCTGCTCGTAGTTGCAAACCTTGAGAACGGGCGATTTTGGGCACTCCAAGTGGCGTTGTGACAAATCGGCCGTTGTAGTATGCAGCCATGGCGCCTCGTAAGTGCGACTTCTAAAGATTATAGGTTAACATGTGACTCACCCCCACAAGGAACAGATAAATTTGAACATATGAATTTCACGAGAGTAAAATGTGGAATGGAATTACCACGATCTGCAAAAATCGAAATATCACTGACATACTTTCTGTAAATAGACACGAAACTATTGCCTGCAATTTGTTTTTCAGTCAATTCGAGGAAGTATCCCTCACTATTGAGCCCAGTTGGCTGTCCATGGCTGCACCGTCAACCTGCTCAAAAGCAGCTCCTCGAAACTGAAATTGAATGTTTTCTCTACACGACAAAGTGTGATACCTAATTTAGTCAAGAGGAATAAGCAACTGAATATTATGAAGTGAAGTAAACTCACAGTAAGAGGCACGCCTAAAACACACAAAGAACATGAACAATTGCTCCTACCATAAGCTAGCTAGTAGGCTTGCTGAAACGCCCCATCCAGTTCGAAAAACGTTACCGACACATTGTGTGGTTGGCAAGACCAGAATGTTCAATCCAACAGAAAGGGCAAACTAACGAGCAATTATGAACTCAGGCGACATTGGCCAGGGTTCAAGAAAGCATCTGTTTAAACAAAAAGGTTCGTATGTGGCACATTCCAGGCGAGTCCAGTTCTACACAACCGAGGAGAATGGCGAGAAAGGAATAAGACGTGGTAACAAATCAGCCAACCAGAGCAGACCACAACACGATAACCGCAACAGAAGCCAACAGTTCGTCGGTTCGAGAAGATTGATCAACCGGTGACAAGAATCTCAGATCGGAGAAGAATGGTGCGTGACGCACAACGTTGCAAAAGAGTAATACACACGAATCAGAAAGAATGACTCATGCAGTCCTCATTGTCAAAAAGATTGAAAACTGGGAACGACATGAAAAACGTGCATGTTTACTGGATGGGACGTGTAACCAACGGAATTGGTGCTTCATTGGTGATACTGAATGAGGAGACGCATCAATAGCGCAACAATTGTTTGCGTTAGTTGTGTACTTTCACACACCTTGTAATGGTCGCCTGGGGACAAAACTTCTCAGGCAATGAGTCTTTTGGCGTCAGAACAATAAAATCTGGATTTTCCGCAACAATCCTACAGCGTAGAATGAAACACATTTGCTCCTACTGCAGTTAATATTGAACTCGTACAACACTTTTTCACCCCGGGTGCGTCTGTTGTTCAAGTTTACTTACACGGTCACTCTGTGCGCAGTAAGTAGTCGTTTCAAATTTTGGTGTAGGAGTGTATCATATCGAATGAAAATATGATATAACAATCTACCATTATACCTCGTGCAGTTTCAGGCTGACTTCAAACACGATCACTTACGATAACAAGGAACACCTTGCATTTGGTGGTCGCTACTAATAACAGGGTCAATAAGTCAATACTGGGCGGAGCTACTGTTCACAATTTATACAGAACAAGTATAAACACAGGAAGACTGACCTGCTTGCTCAACCTGGGAATTCCACTTTACATGACTTAAGGTACTAGAGGTTGAGTCTAAAGGAACGGCCGTTCAAGTTGCAGATGAAGGCCAATAGTTTGATTTCAGCTCATTGTTTCAAAAAAACCGATGCAAAGGTTCTTGGTACATAGGTTAGTTAAATGTAGTCATCCAAACTGTGGGCCATAGATCAATAAAAATTAGAAAGCTGAAATATTTCAAAAATGCGACTGAATCAAACAGGGTGTAGGGTAGCTTTTTAAGTTGTAGTGAGTCCTGCTCACTGTAAACCTGGGGTGCATTCATAAGGACCGACTGAGAATACCAAGCACCATCCTTAGCAAAAATATTTTGTGATGTACTCTGTTTTTTTTTTCGATCAAACTGAAACACACTGTCCAGTTTGCTGGGGATCTGCTAGGTAAGCACCTATAATTCTACTGGCGTGTTCAGAAACAATTTGTCCTAACGGTGCGACGACTTGATAGTCACTTTCTTGATACACTTAAATTTTCATGCGTGTCTGTCTAATCTTGGAAACCATGCCAATATCTTTGTGGAACTTTCTATTCATGTTTAAAACAAGCCACATTTCCATATGTGATCAGAATGCACAAGCTGCTGATCCGAAGACAACTACACGATTTACGTGTGATCTCCAAGCTGCTTACTGGCACCGGTTGTTTTGGAAATCACTTCAAGTCTATTCTTTGAACGTGTAGCTCCTCATAACCACGGACTACTGTGGCTAAGTTGCAGTATACTTAAACCAAGCACCTCGTGTTCCGGTCGTATTGCCAGTGACAAAACAGCAGATATAGCTCGAAGAATTCATTCATCTGGGCTGCATGCGAATGGTGAGGATCATAATTATCAGCTTGTTTGTCTTAAGTTCCTTCTCATTTTCGATAGTTTCCTCATACCCGAGGACAGTCACTATAAACGACAACTACTGCTCAGGACTGAACGGTGGTTTGTTTTTTGTGTACTACGGTGAAAAGTAAAATATTAGAAGTAAACGTCATTGTCTTAACGCTACAAGGCAATCTTGCCTACTCTGGTTTTCGGGTTTATATGAAACTAGCTTTCCTTCAAGTTTCAGGTCTCCCGTTTACTCTGCTTTTCCCGGTGTAGTGAGTACAACAAACTGAATAAATTTGGGAATACTGTTGTGGTGCTGTACATTGGGGAAATGTTTAATTCACAAGGGACGGACGCAGTAAAAAAAGTTGTCATTTTCCCACACTCCAGACAGTCGAGGGGACAAGGTCACACGAAAGGAACGTAGGAAACGGGCATGCAAGGAACAACCTTTTTGAACGAATATTGTCACTGGGGTACATGACAGCACACGACACAGAGTATGGTTTGAAGCCCTGAAGATGAGTCATTAACGGACCTCTGCGATTCGGCAGTAAATCTTATTAAAACCTTTGAACAAGCGTTGGTACGGTTAAATACATAATGACAATTTTCGAACATTATACAAACCATATTTCCACCACAAGCAGTCAATTCATGTCGAGGCCTGTAGGCTGAGAACTCATCGTCCGAGGGAAATTTGGATATACTCAAGCTATAGGTAACTGACCTGTGACACTTTTGCTGATGACCAGAAAATGGTCGACGTAGATCACTATTTGAATACAGCGGACAGAGAAGAAGAGTGCTTATGTCTGTGGACTGCCGGTTAGGTTCAAGTGAAACGCCGAGTAGACTCATTTTACTTCGCAGTTGAAACGTACGATCGCGTAACTCAGCATTCCGACCCGATTTCGAGGAGAATTAGTCAACAGACAACTTTTTACCGTCTATTTGACGGTATATGTGGTAAGTCACTTACTCTACTTCTGTAAAAAATTAAGGATTATCTGATTTTTGATCGTACATGCTTAATTTACCGTAGGATATTAAATTTGGGATAAACGAGTGAGTCATAATTGTATTGTTATCCGAAGGAAAAAGTTGCGAGGGTTCTAGTGAAATATACTGCAACACGTTAGAACTTTTCTGTGTGGTTCAATGTGGAGTCAAAATTAACGGAGTTTATACTTCCAAGATTGTAATCCCCTTTTCTGCTAACACCAAGGAGTTAATGAATTCTAAACGTTGAAAATATCGATCCACTCTTAGAATTGGCATGAAGCTTGACAGTTTTTCTCAATACGACATATTCTGTAAATTCTCAAAACTTGTATATAATCCATTGCGCCAGCTAACCACATAACTGGTTCAAACAAAATACCATGGAAGAATGATATGAGCTGACATCGGCACAAAAGTAAGACAAACAGCATTGTGTGACTAACAAACACGCCGTCCATAACCTCTATTGACCGTTTTTCTGGCTCACCCCAGTTACTGTTTTCATATTTATTGTGTTGTAATTAGCCTGATGATCAAACACGGAAAACAAGTTTGTTCGCTACTTTGTCGTTCTCATGACTTCACTGGGTATTTTCGAACGAATGGAACACAACGTCCACCTGTTCACAGTCGATCCAAAGGTGTCAGTCCATCAGTTTGGTCTGCGCGTTGGGAACTTATGCAACCCACTGGCAAACACTGTTCACAGTTGAGTCTCGCACGTTTGATCCTCCGCACAACTTCCTGAACGTTATACTACTGTGGTGATTGCGAGGTCTGCTGTTTAGGTGATAAGTTTAGTCGATGAGGGAAATTTGATGATCGACAATGCCAACTTATGGGAAGTCACTAACTACCAGCATTAACAAGAATATTCGTTCACTCAAGACACATACCACTTTCCAAACTGTCGTTCTGACACTTTTGTGTGAGCTTGCGGTAAAGTTATGGATTAGCCTCAACAGGAAAACTGTCAAACGCTAACTTATTTTGACAACCGGATGGAATGAGCAGTATATTCTTGTTTTAAGGATGATTTTGTATGGAACTGTCTGAATTTCAACTCTGCAAAATATACCGCAACGAGATCCGTTTAACCAATTCAAACTTGCTCTTTCGGAAATTGGTTCATATTACTTACCATTGAACTAGGTTCAAGTGATATGATCATTCTTCCCATAACGTTTCCGAAAGTATGTATGATCCAGTTGAATCTGGCCACCCATTGCAGCATTACAGTAGTTACCAAACATTATTTTTTCTCACATTATTTATAACTTTGATAAACGTTATAAGTTATAGTTATGATTCCTGAAGAGAGAAAAACTGTAAAAACAAACCAGCATTTGGGCTAATCTAATGTGGGTCTTCAGTGGACCGTTGGGGGTTACATGGCTTCAAATGAAGTGTTTCAAATTACAGTCCATCAGGTGAGTTCATACAGTGATGGTATTATCCAATAGACATAGAGGGTCTCAAGCGCAGCAGTTTTTGAGAAGAAAACCAATCTCTTTAGTAGGTTATAATAAGAAGTAATCTAGGGTTGATATCATCAATAAAAACTCAAGCTTCCCGGTTGTTACCTGTTCGCGAGCGGTGATCCGTAGGTTTATGGAGGAGCACATTGAATTTCACAACTGTAAACAAACGGATGTACTAGTGAGAGGTCACTTATGATTAACCCAATCTCAAATATCTGAGCTTAAATCAGATAATGCAGTTGTGTGTTCTTGAGCTTCAAATCACCATTATAATAACAAAAGGGTCTTAGGAGTTTGCTTTTCCAAATGAAGATCGGCATCAGTTACCTCAGGTTGAAACATAAGTCCTGTGTGGGACCTGTTATTCACACGGCGCACCGAAGGATTGCACACTCTCAGTGTGAGACCTCATATTGTTGTCATCCGGTTATGTTTTCAGTGTATGAATTATTAAAAGGCACTGTGTTTTATCCACATGCCATTGTTGCCTTATATGTATGGTAAACAAAGGCGAAATGATCGACTACTGGACTGTTGAACGACCACAGGGTCTGTTGGTTGCAGTCTACGACCAATCTAAGGTCATATACTGTCAGCGTTTTATGACTACGTATGTTTCCTCACCATGTACTGGCTAACCTCAACCGGAAAACTTATTGTTTTTTCTAGGTCAGATGGTTTCTTCACAGTTTTTTCAGCTTTTTTCCGGTGTTACCAGAGGAAACGCGGACAAATAGGTTACTTAGAGGCTGTGGATTTAACTGATCGATACACCAAACTCTGATGTACACTCAACGTTTCGGCACGAGTAATTACCTAAAACATCATTAATTCTTCGACCTGCTTTCATTCAGCAGACGGATGTAAACTGTTCAGTTGGAACATCCGGTGTCTCGATAGTGTACCGCCTTGGAATAGGTGTGTGTGTGGTTCTGTTCTGTGCGCATCAGAAAGCCTATGACAATGAGTCACTTGTGTGATTGGCTAAAAAACACCTCGCCTATGCCAGCCTGACGCCGTTTGTTGTCATGAGTTGGCATAGTTACGAGCGTGAGTTTACGTCTGTCTGTACTTGAGTATGTCTGGATTGGATCACCTTAACCAATCGGAATTACGAAAAGATGAAAGCCTTCGGCTGAATTGCAAGATTGTTATGGATATCAGAGACCTGCGTAGAATGAAATGTGACTCGTTTCTGTCCGTGCTAGTAACATCGATCGTATCTTTTGCTGAGTGGAAATATTCGTTTGTTACTGGTGAAGTCAATCCCGTTTCCGTACCGTCCGTCTTGCAGTGGTTAGACCGGATATGACGCAATATCGCTATACTCACGGGAGGCCTAGTGAACAACGAGATTCATATTCTGAACAACCGGAATATGAAGGCGCTCTCTCTCCAGAGCTAGCAGGTTATGTGGACAATTCCTATGCGCAAGGGGATCACAGTGTGGATTCCAATGTCATGTTCTACGACCCGTCGAGCCCTTTTTTTGGAATGGACCCTCAACTTGTGGGTTTTATGCAAAAGCACAACGTGGTCATGGACGATGGAGCTGTACTAAATATCAACGCCATGAAGGACAAAGCAGCGATGAGACAAAAGCCCAAAACGTTAGTTGATGATTCGACGTTTAAATGTTTTTTTTTTGTTCTCAACAAAACGTTAGTTTGCCTATATACCGCAGCGACAAGATCATAAGACTATCTCGTTTATTTACCAACACTGATGCTTATTTCAAACCTCCTTTTAATACTCCGAATTAGGAACTTTGAATAGCCCCAGAAATCGTACTTGAATTGAAACCTACCGTTAGGACAATAAGGATATCTGGGATTGCTTGCAATAAGCAGTTGTTCTTCATGAGACAAGAATCTGGATTTCTTTACATCAATATTAGGGAAATCAAAGTCTGTTTTCGGTTGACTTCAGTGGCACATAGATAATCACAAGCTGTTATCTCATTGATGCAGTACAGGACAGGAAACTTGGCAAATAACGAATGATATAACAGTGAATGGTTTGTGCAATTCTGGTGTTTCTGAAACTGACCTCTGATTGGTCCGTTGCTGGATTGTCTATTGTATCGAGGTTTGGATAAACTTTGAATCGAATAAATTTTGGCCATGCACTCATACTCAATTTTGGATGGCAGAATGTCACAACTGGAACAAGAATGTTTGTATTTCCAGACATCCATCTTGATTTTCTACTAGTCGCTAAGTCACACAACTTCCCACTAGGCTCTCCTTGAGGAGCGAGATGGTGCTCGATTAAACCTAACCTGATTTAGTTCGTGGTTTGGGCAAGTCAGCTTCATCCCTCGAAAAACAAGTCAGAAGCAGTAGCGTGCTGTTCTTTGATTGATTCATATCGAATTGATCAATGCGAGTGTTTTTTAATGACCGAACAACTCTTTTTTCAGTGAGACGTCAGTTGATGCTAGACTCCCAACATTTCTTGTTTAATTTAACTTGACCTTCGACCTCTTCTATTGTTTCTCCTCTATGAAGTGGATCATCTCAAGAAACTAATGACGACACAGTTTGACCTTCGAAATTCCTTANTAGGAAACGGGCATGCAAGGAACAACCTTTTTGAACGAATATTGTCACTGGGGTACATGACAGCACACGACACAGAGTATGGTTTGAAGCCCTGAAGATGAGTCATTAACGGACCTCTGCGATTCGGCAGTAAATCTTATTAAAACCTTTGAACAAGCGTTGGTACGGTTAAATACATAATGACAATTTTCGAACATTATACAAACCATATTTCCACCACAAGCAGTCAATTCATGTCGAGGCCTGTAGGCTGAGAACTCATCGTCCGAGGGAAATTTGGATATACTCAAGCTATAGGTAACTGACCTGTGACACTTTTGCTGATGACCAGAAAATGGTCGACGTAGATCACTATTTGAATACAGCGGACAGAGAAGAAGAGTGCTTATGTCTGTGGACTGCCGGTTAGGTTCAAGTGAAACGCCGAGTAGACTCATTTTTACTTCGCAGTTGAAACGTACGATCGCGTAACTCAGCATTCCGACCCGATTTCGAGGAGAATTAGTCAACAGACAACTTTTTACCGTCTATTTGACGGTATATGTGGTAAGTCACTTACTCTACTTCTGTAAAAAATTAAGGATTATCTGATTTTTGATCGTACATGCTTAATTTACCGTAGGATATTAAATTTGGGATAAACGAGTGAGTCATAATTGTATTGTTATCCGAAGGAAAAAGTTGCGAGGGTTCTAGTGAAATATACTGCAACACGTTAGAACTTTTCTGTGTGGTTCAAAATGTGGAGTCAACAAAATTAACGGAGTTTATACTTCCAAGATTGTAATCCCCCCTTTTCTGCTAACACCAAGGAGTTAATGAATTCTAAACGTTGAAAATATCGATCCACTCTTAGAATTGGCATGAAGCTTGACAGTTTTTCTCAATACGACATATTCTGTAAATTCTCAAAACTTGTATATAATCCATTGCGCCAGCTAACCACATAACTGGTTCAAACAAAATACCATGGAAGAATGATATGAGCTGACATCGGCACAAAAGTAAGATAAACAGCATTGTGTGACTAATAAACACGCCGTCCATAACCTCTATTGACCGTTTTTTCTGACTCACCCCAGTTACTGTTTTCATATTTATTGTGTTGTAATTAGCCTGATGATCAAACACGGAAAACAAGCCTTGTTCGCTACTTTGTCGTTCTCATGACTTCACTGGGTATTTTCGAACGAATGGAACACAACGTCCACCTGTTCACAGTCGATCCAAAGGTGTCGGTCCATCAGTTTGGTCTGCGCGTTGGGAACTTATGCAACCCACTGGCAAACACTGTTCACAGTTGAGTCTCGCACGTTTGATCCTCCGCACCACTTCTGAACGTTATACTACTGTGGTGATTGCGAGGTCTGCTGTTTAGGTGATAAGTTTAGTCGATGAGGGAAATTTGATGATCGACAATGCCAACTTATGGGAAGTCACTAACTACCAGCATTAACAGAATATTCGTTCACTCAAGACACATACCACTTTCCAAACTGTCGTTCTGACACTTTTGTGTGAGCTTGCGGTAAAGTTATGAATTAGCCTCAACAGGAAACTGTCAAACGCTAACTTATTTTGACAACCGGATGGAATGAGCAGTATATTCTTGTTTTAAGGATGATTTTGTATGGAACTGTCTGAATTTCAACTCTGCAAAATATACCGCAACGAGATCCGTTTAACCAATTCAAACTTGCTCTTTCGGAAATTGGTTCATATTACTTACCGTTGAACTAGGTTCAAGTGATATGATCATTCTTCCCATAATGTTTCCGAAAGTATGTATGATCCAGTTGAATCTGGCCACCCATTGCAGCATTACAGTAGTTACCAAACATTATTTTTTCTCACATTATTTATAACTTTGATAAACGTTATAAGTTATAGTTTATGATTCCTGAAGAGAGAAAAACTGTAAAAACAAACCAGCATTTGGGCTAATCTAATGTGGGTCTTCAGTGGACCGTTGGGGGTTACATGTCTTCAAATGAAGTGTTTCAAATTACAGTCCATCAGGTGAGTTCATACAGTGATGGTATTACCCAATAGACATAGAGGGTCTCAAGCGCAGCAGTTTTTGAGAAGAAAACCAATCTCTTTAGTAGGTTATAATAAGAAGTAATCTAGGGTTGATATCATCAATAAAACTCAAGCTTCCCGGTTGTTACCTGTTCGCGAGCGGTGATCCGTAGGTTTATGGAGGAGCACATTGAATTTCACAACTGTAAACAAACGGATGTACTAGTGAGAGGTCACTATGATTAACCCAATCTCAAATATCTGAGCTTAAATCAGATAATGCAGTTGTGTGCTCTTGAGCTTCAAAT
>LOND01000945.1:41238-63197 GCA_014220965.1 Paragonimus kellicotti | reverse complement strand
ATCTGAGCATAATTCCACTGAAACTGATATGTCAAACCTCAAATAAGGCTATCTGGCTGTCAACTGGAATACAGAAGGTGGATTAAGGATTAATGACGTTGCCACAGGAAGTTAGGTGGAAAAGTACGTGTGCACAGCCTCAAAGATGAGCAATTAGACGATCACTGGGACACTCCCACAGTGCAGATCGATAGAGATTTAGTCCATGCACCTGGTGAACTGGAAATGGAGCAGTCCTTCTGGATTACATCTTCAGCGGCTTCATCTAGAATCTTTTGCTGTTAGTAGTATCCGTCGAGAAATACCGAATACTTGAGATTAATAGTGTTCCAACTGGTAGTTAAAGTCCTGCACAAGATTTTGGTTCACCTCATAATGTAAATATTGCTTTTTACAAATTAAATTTATATTGAATGCGTACATTTTTGCTCACATGAATACGGCACCTGGGTGCGGTGTTCACCCAGGCCGAGCGGTAACACGTACGGCTGGTTTCGTATGGAAATCTATCAGCTGAACAATATGTAGTGCAACACAGATCACAGAGACTGCTAATGAGAATGTGGGAGACATGTAGAACGCAGGGACTGTGAGCTAATAACCATGCTATTTTGACGTGAACGATTATGGTCAGCCTAGGTAGTGTGTGTTTTACGTTTCTTCCGAATGTTATGCGTTCGCACAGTTTGTTCGGGTCGGGCGATGGAGACCACAGCTCTTTTTTACAAGAGCGTATAACATCCTTTATTCGACTGTTCCAGTTCGATTGGGTGGAACTCACCTGACTTATAAACGCCCCACGTGAAAAATGCTACAAAATTGGCACCCAACCCTCTACCAGGTTTAAGCATATCCATTGCAATTTGACGAAGTTTCGAATGATAAAGCTATTGTTGTGCTTTCCTCTAGTTGGTGGTTATTTACCCTGCATCAGCTCCTATTGCCCGTTTGTGTATCACACCAAATAGGTGACATTGCGTAGAGAATGTTCACATTCAACTAAGTTCCTTGTTTTTTTCTTTTTTGTTACAAAAGGGCACATCGTTTGATTAGGTTGAGAATTTTTTGCACACTCGAGGTGCAACCGGTTAACACCGTTATCACCCCGATTGAAGTGCTGGTATCTGAATGGTGGCTGGCTATCCACTATTTGAGACTGTGATGAAATAGTAACTTGAAGAGTGACTGGTCTTTAAGTTTGAAGTCCGCGGATAGTACGAACCTTTACGGTTACCTCGAAATGTGTGCTAGTTTTGTATGACTGCGTTTATACCGTAGTTATATTTCGCAAGGAATAAAACCAAACTGTAAGATATACATGCTTATTTTTCTGCCCACTGTGAAAGCTTTCACAATGGCAGTCGATATAACCTGAAGTTAGTGAACAAATCCATATATGAATGGATTAATTTCCCTCGGACTGTAGAGAGTAATGGTACTCGTGTCCTTATCAGAACTTAACATGGTTTATCAAGAGTTAACTAAGGATTATGTCTCCAGCCGAATGAAATGCATTGAAGTATGATGGTCTGGAGGTTGCTTGATCCGGGTTGTACTCACAAATTAGATCAATAACAGTTGTTGGAGAAGACTGAAACTTTTTCACTGAAGCCTTGCATTTTGGGTCCATCCGTTGTAACTGAATCTAAAGTGTATCCGTTCTGGTACGAAATGAAATGCATTGTTATCCAAAGCCATTTCTTATGACTAAGAGAGACTTAACCAGTCCGGTCATTTTGTGGTACAGTTGTCATTCGAGTCTGAGATCCACTTGCCTTATTAGCTCTCTAATTTTTACTAACTCAACTCAAATACGTCGGTTTTTCCGGCGAAACTATATGTATTGACAAATCTGTTTTCATTACAGACAATTCCAACCACCATGCGGATTTACACGGTGTCAATTTATAAGCGTCGTGGTCCTCAGCATCTTGTTCGTCATTCTACTGATTGTTGCCCTAACAACTGGATTAGTGTTCGGGTTACGTGTAATTCGACCGTCTTATCCCCGAGCTCAACCTTGGTGGCGTCGAACTCAGATGTATTACATCAATGTGGCCACATGGGCAAACGATGTGGGACCTACAGGTCGTTTGCTGATGTGATCCTCGTATGACCTATCTATCCGTTCAAGTGAGTAACAACTCCGATTTTCTCTTCATTCCATGTCAATCTTTTTCCTTCTCATCGGTCGCATCTATCCACGTTTACTATCATATTTGACACTCAGTACTCTATGATGTTAGTAATTAAGTGGAACACTTGGAAACTACTCTGTTTGCTAGAACCCTTCGCGCTTGGAACAAATTACCCACTCGCCTAATTTGATCGGAAGCCTGTTACTTTTTTCATTCATATTTATAACATCATTTAAACAAATTCTAACATCATATGAGAGGTGTAAGTGTTGAGCCCACCATTTAATCATTAGACTGAATGAAGTTGAAAACAGTACATTGGCTAAATCAGTTTAAACTCGCCAGGTAGAGACAACAGGCATAGGATCCGGATCGCAGAGAAATGTTTCAACCAAGTTCATCGTTCACGGGATAAATTCGTACAGATTGAGAGCAGTGAGCTAATAAGTGTTACATTGAACAGAATACTCATTCATTCTTTTATTTCTTCATACCGGTTTGGACCACCGTTGACGACATGAAGGACGAGGTAAATTCTATATGAAGTGTATTGAAAGTAAAACGAAAAAAAGATGGATAAAAAAGAGTAAATACAAGGCTTAGAAATGTTACGAAGGCAAGGACTCAACTAACGAAGAGACGCTGTCACTTCTGCATGCTGTCTAGGTTTCCAGTCGGAACAACCGGAGTCTTCGTACTTCATTACCACGTAATTATTTGACACAATTATTGGTAATTTCGGTGAAAAGTGCTCTGTGCGGTAAATGTTCGGCTGGCACACTTATCAGATATTATATTATATGTATAGTATCTTAGTGTTATAGTAAAAATAGTCAGGTGTTTAGAATAACGCCAGATCGTCTACCAAAAGTTAGAATGTTTGTTTAATTTTTACTTGATGCGAAGTTCACGAGTTTCATCGACCTGAGTTTGCCAGGTCGCATGCGGCAACTATCTCCATCACAGTCTTGAAATCGATTTGGGTGAGGTACACTTGCGTGAAATCACATGTTGGACATCACCTATCGCAGTAGATTGTACTTTGCTCCCATCTAGTGCTGTCTCACTGTGTTATCATCATGTTGCACGCGAGTTCAGTTCATCAGAACTCACAGTAATGAAACTGTTACTTGTTTTGCTTGATCAGTTACAATCGAACACTACTATGGGCTCGATACTTGAATGAACCCATCACCTTCGAATTGTCTACCGTCGTGTTGAAAACCGAGGCTCTTGTCTACAGCTGGGCTTGTGCGTAAGGTTCTTATCGGGAGTATTAAGAGTAACTTTTGCGTGCGTTGTTTTTAGATGGGCACAGCCCTTAACAACTTGCCAGTTTACCTAACAGTTGATGTCATAAAAACTCAGAGTAACACGTATATAGCTTCTTAGGATGCAGTTTTCATCTCATCTCCTTGTAACACTTTTGAGTATAGCGAAGGAGCAGAATGCGTTCGCTATTCTCTCTCGTCCGTGACGTCCGAAAGAAGACTGGTTGACAAATAAAGGGAAGATGTACCGGGTATAAATGAGAACCAGGGATCTTCATATGTAAGACGTATGTATGCGATCACGGTTGTCTCTGTCTGTATCAAGTGCACTGGTTGTGTGAGAAATGCCGTAGCCCGTTGAGGAGTTTTTGAGAAATCTCCAGGTGCATGAGCGGTAGTTAAGTTAACGAAAACGTGTAATCTAGACTGACTGGGTCGCACACTCCGTATTCTAACGAAGCTTCTGATGTGCGACACATAGTATAATGCGTCTGTTTTGTAATTTCTTCAACCGTTAGCCAAGAGATGATACAGCCTCAGTTGCGAACGCTTTGACCGTCCTTCTCTGCAAGGTTTGGGAGTGTACAGTCACCAGCGTTGATGATTGCAAATGTCCTCAGACATAGCAATGTTGCAGTTACTAGCGAGCCAACATCCGGAAAATGTTGACCTATTTTTCATGGATTTCTTTATTTCGTTTGTTTTACTTTACTTCATACATTTGGATTTGCTATCCTTCTATTTCACAGTCTACTATCAGGATGAACGGCAGACACAGACATAAAACTCTAGATCATGGTTTAATCCTGAGGGTACATGTACTTGTGTGCTTTAGGACACTTATTGTCAAGCCGACACTCCATCGTCTACCTTTTTTGTCTTTGTTTGGATATATCAGATGGAGCTATTCAGATAAAAAGCTAAACGAGAAAATTTATTGACCATGCTGTTTGTGTGACCACGAAGAACACTTGGTCTGGGGAATTACTTGTTGTTAGACATCCATTACAATGTAGGAAAAAATGCATAAACTTAAACGCAAACACTATTTTGCACGACTTATGTGTGTCCACATCACCAACAGTAGTAGTACGACATTCTCTCTGACGACACGCTCCACACAATTCTTACACACGTTTCCAATAGTCGTCTCAAGCTCATTCTCTTCATGGCTTTTAGACCTACCATTTAAACTCCGCGCAATAGAGTTGTGCTACACTACTCGCAAGCGAAACTGCATGTTATACAACACTTTTCTGTTTGATGCCCGTTGACTCCTTGTCACCTGTTTACTATCAAGGAGCCACACCTTTCCTTTTAAGGTCTCTTACTTTCCCGAAAAAACGATTTTCGTTAACCGTAATGAACGAAAGTTCCCAGAACAGTGTGGAAGAAACCCTCATTATTCACTTAATCCAATTAGCCATCAATCCACCATGCTCATCAACTACTTCGTGTCCTTAACTACTATTTTTAGTAACTGCCCTCTAATCTTCTTACTGGAGAATAATTGCAGATCATCATGCGCCGTAAATATATCTTTGTACTTTACCTCTTGTGACACATTTTTGGACGGAACAGAGTGACTTCTCGCACTCGTCTTTTGATTTCGCTTGGGAGCGATTAGTGGGTTCAGATGCACTCTTCGTTGGAACCAAGACTCACGGACCTGTTTATGTGAAGCCGGAAAATTCAAGTTCCATCAAGCACTGTTTTAATCTTTTGCCAGTCTAGCATAGTTTCCCGAGTGTGACAGTACTGACGGATTCACTCAGACCGACGTAATGTTGGCTCCTAGCTCGAACATCTTCTTGTGATGTACCCTACCAACATATAGTGCAACTTTGCTCACTCACTGTCATATACTTGTTCCACCTCACCATTCTGCTCACTGGTTCATGTTAGGTCCTCTATGGAATGTACTACGTACGGAACTTTCAATTTAACCAGAAGTTTTTTGAGTCCGGGCCGTTAAAACCTGTGTTCCGATGAACGCGATATTTCACCCTTCTTTCTGGTTTGAACAGTCCGACCTTATCTAGTTGCTGAGCCGCTGATTACTTCCCCCGTGTCTCGGAATCCTCCAGATTGTATTTGGCTATCATTCCTTCGGTGACTGTGACTTGTGGAATTACTCCTGTTTAGCCCTATACCAACGTTTTGACCACGTTAGCTCAGATAATGTTGGCTGATCGGGTGAGCAATTGAATCGTTTGTCGGTGCCTATTTGAGGACGCTGATCAGATTGCACGGCCTGCGATGTTTCAATCACGTACTCCTGCATGCCAGCTGAGCGTTTACCGTACCGGACATTATATACTGAGACCACCAACAGTTGGGTGAAACCACGTGGTGGTCAAGCAACAACGTAGTCAGTCACGATCTAAAAAGTTCTGTGGCTGTTTCATCGAGAAAAGTAGGTCGATGCCGTCTGCGCGGTCAGGATTCTCGGGATAACTCATATTGCCGGCTAGAAACGTTGCTCGAGATGGCAATGTGTTGCAGCCAATAGCTTACCTGCATTCATACTGCCTATGGTTCTTCCGTGTAGCTTTGTCTTTTTCTCTTCAATTTTTAACCCTTTTAGCAACGTTTGTTTTATTTAGTATATTACACGTCACTGTTTATGCGAGTGGTGGCCCGAGTCACAGCATCTTATGACCGGGCTCAATGCCGTTGTAAATCAGTGAATAACTGATTCGCTGGAAGTCAAGTTGTTCTACCTTATGTTAACTGGAATGGAGGTTTCTGAGTGTTCGTTTGAATAGACGGATGGTGAACCAATAACACGAATGGTGGACAAATTCCCAGTCGCTTCCCATGGCTGATACCCATTCTTCGATTGTTCGGTTGTTGCGTTCAGTGAGTTCAGTCGTCTTCATGTAGCATGTGTCCTCCATGTACGCTTGATTCCCGGTTGCCACACGCGTGTTTGATATTCTTTCCCTTCAAAGCGTGGTCCCTGATCCAGTCAGAGTAGTCTGTGGTATTCCGTGGTTCGCGACGATATGACTCATTATCATGTGTTTCACGAGAGATATCTTGTGGAGTAGAACGCCAATCGCTCCACTCCAAAGGGAAAATGTCACTCCTGGCCAGAACCTAATGGTTATCCTCAGTGTTGAATGGAATTTGGCTCGTAGTATCCACCACCCAGAGTTACCTGTGTTCGGAGACAGGTGTTGGCCATAAGGGTTGTTGAGCTCGTCGGCTGTCGCTTTGCAATAGCTGACATCGTTAAACAACCAATATGTGAGCCCTCACAGCTACTTTCATTTCTGGCAAGTATACTCTTTGCTTCAGTAGAACCTAAATTCTGGTTTTTCCAGTGTGTGCAAATTTTTGTCAGTTCGCTACCATCTTCCTCCCCGTTTGTTTCGGAATGGCCACCACATTAGGCTACCATTGTCACACTACCACTTTTATGTCCTTAATACACTTTACTACAGTTGAAACCAATTATACTTCATTAGGAGACGCTTGTTTTTCACTCCTCATCGTTAGTATTTGTTGGGATCCTCACGCCTCTTGCCAGAGCTTCAATCACTTTCCGGAGGACCTTGTCCTGACGTTGTAGACGCACTAGTGTTTGTGGGTCCTGCTCCATTACTAAGCCGTTGACTCCAAAGGTCACTTTTGTAAGTTCGTCGTCTATCCGTTGTGGTGAGAGAAAATCGTCCACTCAATTGCCAGAACCGGGCACATGAATGATCGTAAAATCATATTCCTGTAAACTCAATGCCTCGCAGTCCTGATCCATTCTAGAGGTTTGTGATCCGCCACCGCGTGGGATTGTTGACCTAACATGTACAACCTCTACTTGCCCGGTGTCCGGACGATTGTTAAACATTCAGTCTCATTGGGCGAAATCTGCTGCCCTGCTAGCGTCAGACCTTTACTAGTATATTCGATTAGTCCTTCGTTCTTCCTGAATGTTGTTCCAGTGTCATGGTTACTGATATCTGTCGTTACAATGAACATTCCTCTTGCATTCGGAAGTTTCACTGTCAGTTGTTGCTCGTTCATTTATTGTGGCACTCACTCTAGGCATCAACGTTCCATTCTTGTCTTTTCGAAGGAGTTTGTAGAGTGGTGACGTAATAAAATTAAAGTTTTTCACGAAGCCATTACAGTACCTGGCCCGCCTCAGAACATATCTGAAGTTGCGCCTAGAATTCGGAGCTAAAGCTTCTCTAACCTCTATTATATTCTCTAGCAATAGCCCGAATGCCGTTTGACCAATCCTATGTCCCAGTTAAGCCTTAGATGGCAGTCCGAGGTGTGACTTATCAGCATTGATCCATAGTACAGAGTTCTAAATTCGTTTTGACTGTAGTTATGTGTGCGGCATGTTCTGATTCTGTGATATTGTATACCAGGATATCTCTCTCACACATCGCCATATTATCCAGTCGTTTTGTCAACGGAACCATCAGGCGTTGAAATGTGAACGGTGTCTGGGATAGGCCAAACGGCATGCGCTTGAATTGGTACTGTTTTTCGCCTACCGTGAATGCGGTTTTCTCACGATCCGTGGGTTTGATTGGTACCTGCCAGTATCCGGAGCGTAAGTCCAACACCGTGAACAACGTTGCCAGTAGCAGAATATCAACAGATAAAGCGGTACTTCCCGTTGGACTTCTTCACCAGGAGAACAGGCGAGTTGTACGGGCTGTTGGCTTCTTCGATAACATCCTCATTCAGCATGTTCTGTATTTGCCTTTTCAATTCCTCTTCAAGATGAACCGGTATCCTGCGGGGTCCGTGAGGTCGAAATGTTCCGATTGTTGGTATTTCATGTGCAATCCAGTTGCAGAATCCGTACGGATCATCGTCGTTCGTAAATACCTCCGCGTATTTCTCGACCGTGGACTGGAGCAAGGGGGCTGTGCAAACGAGGGGCTTGGCCGTACGTAACTGGTTGACGCTATTCTGTTGTCCTGTGAGTATCAGGGGACGATACCTGGTTGGCAGCTTCATTAAACTTCAGGTCACTTACGGCGTCTGTTGCGATGAGGAAATCCGCCCTAAGAATCGTTTGCCTGGTTTCCGGGGTCACAGTGTAACGGTGTTTCGCCATACGGCTGTCAGTAAGCAACTTGTTTTCTTTCATGGCACCAACGAGTAGATTGTGTCCTCTGTCTTGATCGTCATAGATACCGGTCCCATGTTTTACTTTCCTGTGTGAACAATCATCGAAATGGCGGCGCCTGTATAGAACAAACACGGTTTTGTCTTCCCATCATCTCCTCTCAATGGCCCCCACTACTAGTAGACCCGCCCAAAAAGAAACAATCATGGAATACTTTACTTTTGGACCCTCTGAAATACCGGGTTTGGCAGCTTCTCTGCCTGTATTCTTTTTCCATACCATAAATGACGCAATTTCCTTATGTCCAGCGAAAATGCACTCACTACCAGCTGCTGCACTGCCTTTAGTGTTTCTTCCAGTGTCTCCTTAGCCATGCTGTTGTTCACATCCACCGACATCACGGAAGTAGCTCCAAATTCTCGCATCACCTTTGTGAGTTCATCAAGGTCCATCCGTCGGGCTGTATGGGTAACGTGGACTTGCTCTTTAAAAACCGTCGGGCGAGCTTCGACAAACTGCTCAATCAACAACTGCCATCGGGACTCTGGCCCCAGTTCTGGTGATGTCCTGCGCAGTAATCTTTGCAAAATGGTGGCTAACGCAGAGTGATCCGCTTGTTATCGAAGCCAGGCCACCTTTAGCGCCGTATCGTCCCCTGGCGATCGACCGGACTGTCGAACGCAGCCATTAGCGCTTCTTTCGCGTCGCCCCACTTTGGTTTCATAGGATCATTTTGAGTTACCCCCAACAGCGGCTTTGCCTCACCCTTCTCCAACGTTCACAGTGCATATACACGTTTCTAACTCCTGATCTTCCTCGCCTCGAGACCTCTCTTGTATTTTCGAGGTATTCGAGTCCTGTTATACTATTCTCAGATAAACCTGCATGTTCTATAACACTGCTGCTGACTTTGTGAGCATGAACACTGTTTTAACTCCGGATTATCGTGCTAATAACCTATGTATGGTACACTTTAATCTAGACCGAGTAGATGAATTAAACCACAATGCTTACCCAAACGTTATGCTACGAATCAACCTTTATATTAAATTTTGAGTAAAACAAGTGAGATTATTCCTGCAGTTTACTATCCAGTCCAATCGACGGGTGTTTGGTTGACCCTAAATTGGGAGCTTATAGAGCCACAGAACATATCTGCTAGTTTCCTCACTGCAATCAAAAATACCACTAGGTTTTGAGGCAGAATTGCCCGATATTTCGGCAACAATAAACGACCATTACCTGCCCTGACAGTAGCAGTCGGCATATAGAAGTTTGAGACGAGGGAATACATTTCACTTGCTGATGGTGTGTACGCCTGCTTAAAACAGACTTCAAGCGAGGCATGCACTTATCATGCGGAATATGAAACAGAGTACATGCCTGAACAACGCTATTATCTCTCGTCAGCGGAAGTGACCTCAAGCTATTTAATTACTGGTAATGGTGTTACCAGAGACGAAATGATCTTGTACGGTCAAATCTACTCACAGCTACAATGTTTATTGAGACGCTAACACTAAGAATGCCTTTAGATGAAACGCTGGCGTTCATATGTTTGTACTCGGTCAATTGATTGTGAAATATATTGATTGTGTGCGTGGATATGATTATTTAGAGGAAAAAACAACTTAAATTCATATCCACTTCCAGGGCGTAATCAGGAAAAATTCGATCTCCGTTTATGTGCAAACTAGTGTCATGTCACATCACTTTAGCTCCAAAGACACTAGTTCTTCAAATCTTGGATACGTTCGAACACGTGGTATCGGAGGTCTAATTGGCAACCCCAAGCAATATACCTCTCGATAAATTAATAAATTTTGCGTAGTTTCGACTCTGTGCGTCATTTCATCTGGGCATCGTGGAAACAAAAATGACAGGCATTTTGATCAATTTACAGTCTTGCCATTTGTCTTGGCAACCACATTTTCTCGATGTTGCATCGGTGCGGCACAGTCACTTCTTGCATGCGATTTTCAGAAGATGTCAGTTTTAGTCAAAAGTATATTTATGAGGCTTTGAAAGAAAATGAAATGTTTGAAGTCTTGCATGTGCACCTGTTTGAGTTTCACATTTTCACGGGAAAGTCGATACCATGCGAATGCATCTTCCATGCTAAAATAGTACATTACTCTGCTCACTGGTGTTGTCGCCGTCATACAGTTTTTATGTGACCTTCGCCCTAATGAATCCCATCATGAAGCCCTTCTCATATTACTATCGTTTTAATCGATTAATTGGAAGCAATGTATTTTTTTGCTAACGTTTAGTAACTTGTGATAATTGAATGTTCACTCTACCGTCTGTTGGTAGATTGGCGCAACCAGTATCGTGCTCACTGAACTGTTGGCTTCAGATGTGAATGGAGTTTCTAACTGGACACAAGTGAACAGTCAGGTGGCTGCTCCGGATGAGGCTATCAGCTCCCTTCTTCCCCGACTGGTCATCCAGTCTAAACAACCACGTGGACCGTTACAAAAGGGTGATCCAATCCACATTCTTCTTGGGCTGTCATTGTATGCCACCAGCGATCGTCACATATGGTTCCAACAAAGCAAGCTGGCTTCGATGACGAGGTTTTCTACGTTTTACATCTGGAGAACGGATCCGGTGATTAAGCTCGATTACTACGGTTATTATTATTATCATTTTTATTGATTCGTTTGCTGCTACGATCTCCAGTACTTTAAGCTGCTCTATTTTTACTGCCACGTTTGACAGTTGGGTGTTGTTACAGCCTTCCTAGTGAAGTGTCTCAAAGCGCTTTTTGCGTCTGTAAAAGTCGGTTTCTGTACGATACCACATTTACTGCGGTACAAAACCGTTCCAATCATTGAAGGAACATGCGAAGCAGAGAATTTGTGTGCGAACGACGTAAGCGCTCTATCACGGCCGCATTGGAGCAGCTCGGACGGTTTACCCACAATCCCCAAATCGAGAGACTATAATTTCGCAAAATATAAGCACATAATGATCCTAAAGATACCGGTCATTTACTGAGTGCAGAACTATAAATAGCTGGCCGAATACGACAAGGCCGGATTCGAGTAGAAACAGTAAAATAATATCATGGGGCAGCCTGTAAATTTGTTTGGTATATCAGTATACATGCAGAATATGGTTCAGGCTGCAGTCTTATTGGTCGGCCATCCAGATAGTACCATCGCGCATGATGATGCTACTTAACTATCATCTGGTGAACAGTTGGGGCTGACTGACTTATGCTGTAAATCTAATCGGCATACGTCAGTTTTTGAATTTTTGATTTTTTCAACACTTGCAAATTACAGGTTGAACCATCCATGTGCACGAGGACAGAAATGAACTGATGCTCGGAGTTTGACGTGAATATTCCCCGGTTTTCCTAACTACCACTAAGTTAACCCTTTCTCTCGTTTCAGCCTGTGACCCCGCAAGAGTTTCGTTACTTTGCATTCGATGAAACGCGTAAAGCATACTACAGGCATGTGCACGGCAATCCCAACAGCCCACTGCTTAATTTGACGGACCCACAAGTGAGTATTGCTTTTTGGACACTACGTTAACTGTTAGGCTGCATATGCGATTAAGCTCACGAATTAATTGTAACATGCAAACTACCGTTCAGATTAAGTCTGACTGACATCAGTTAATATCTGCCATAAGACCATATTTCAAGCTTTTCACGACAGTTGTGTAATCAAATATCTTCGTAAAAATCAAGAAAATGGTTTTTCTTCTTCTTGCTGATGACGCCTTACTTTCACTTACAGCTCGGTTGTTTGTTTGCAAGGTGTAGGCGCCTTGATGTTGTATGTTTGAATATAGACGTAGCTATTTTTAGTAGTTAGGTCCACTTCCCCTCCCCTCCTCTTTTTCTTCTTTCTTCCTATATAGGTTTTTTTTTTCTTTTCTTCGTGGTTGTGTGGCAGTTAAGCATCAGTGTGAACCACTGATGTATTGCTGTCTATGATGATGATGATGATGATGATGATGAAACAGAACCCTTCGCGATAATCGTTCATATTAGGATGGCACGATTATACTTCAAATCAAGTATCAGTAAGGGAAGTTATTGCTCAAGAAAAAAAGGATGAATCACGTACACGATTTTGTAGTAGCTACACTCATATACGAGGTAGGTTTTAAAAAATCAATGTTAATTAGGATGAGATGTGTGGAAGGAATCAAATGGTATCGTGGATTGTATGTGTTTTGACATAGTAATCTCAAGGTGCGTTCATGTTTTCTTCATCAATAATTTCATGTATTGTTCCCCAATTTTCCGTATACTTGTACTAGCCTAAGGTGGCAATTTATTTTAAACAGTTCTGGTCGCTACAGAAAAAGTCGTTTGCAGGATTTGAGTAGTCGTTCACAAAACTAATATGATCCACTTTTAGCTTGCAACTACAACAGGGGTTGACATTCATGTACCCTACTGAATGACATGTATAACAGCAGGTCGATGCCTGTTCTTGCGTGTGTGTGCGTATGCGTGTATGTGGCCTACCTATGAAGGTCTGGAAAGGTTTAACGATTGTTCGTTTCAGGTTTATTTAGGACGATTGATCGTCTCATCCACATGCGTTCCCGGTTGGCAATTCACTTAGTGACATTCAAAATGACGTCCATAATATCTCCTGGCAAGGTCAGGTGATCTACAGCATTTGGCGAAATAGAAAAGTTTGGGTTTGCGATACAACACTTTCTGTACAAGTGTCTGCGTCTGGACTCACTATATAATTTGCTGTAGTAATGAGTCACTGAGATATTATAACAAATAGATTACCTTCATACATGCGTACGGAAATTTCATTCGTTTGTTTTATGGATCAAGCGAGGAAAACGGTCTGAAGAATGCAAACTTAAGTAAACATGAGTATCTGTTAGTCATCTGCTGTTTTCCTGAAAAGAGATGTTATCATGTCTTTAGTTGTTTTTGGTTACGCAAATAGAAATGCGCCTTCATACAAATAACTGCATAAGTATCCTAGACGATCAATCAAGACTGTTACTACTGAATCGGTCGTTACAGTTACAAATTTCGTCGGGAAAACTGAAACGTTTGGTTACATTTCGTTATACTTTACGATTGGCTTCCAAGTTCGAGTTCAGGGCAGTTAATATTCTTTACAAGATTAACAACGTAAAAATGAATTTTCTGTCTTTCTGTAAGTCGCCCGGGCAAGCCGGATGTAGTTTATAGAACATGCCAGAAATTTTCAAGGGAGCTCACTCTGCCAGGTTTTCTTCAGTTGAGGACTAGTTAGCGTATTCTGATGGTGTGTTCGAGAATCGGCAGAAATTATGCACCGCTCATCAGCTCACGAACGGGCGTAAATACGGTTTGGTGCTTCTAATTTACACGCAAGACCAACTAGTACTTTCGTCCGAACGAGAAATAGTCATTAGAAATCGGATCCAGATGACTGATTATCCACAGTATAAGCAATAAAATCATGGATTTACTGCTTTCACGCGGCAGATTCGCTAAATTACCCAGCACTACTAAACATACTTGACTAATAATGTTGGTCAAATGTAATTGGATCCTGGTGGACCATAGTAAATTATCCTTTGAACACCGATGAAAACGGTGACCAATGCACTGAATTGCTCTGAAGCAGGCAGTTTGTAGGCAAGCTTGTCAGAAGATGCCCTTTATTTTGGCAGAATCACAGGGAGTAGAGACAAACGTAAATAATGCACGACCGTGATTTTTTCATCAACGCAAACATGCATCCTTGTCAATTATGCAATCACCATTGACTGCGACGATCTATTGACAAGTTTGTATGAGTGTTGCTTAAATTGATTAAAAACTATACGCTATGGGCAGTTGTAAGTAAGATGGTGCCAGGGCTTGTCATCTCAGACCATCAGCCCTACATTCTGATGGATGGCGAAAAAAAATTCCTATGAGTAATGTTTTAGGAATCACATTTTTAGAGAATGAGCACTACCTGCATTTGATCACAGACTTCGTTTTCATTTAAGCCCCTTGGCTGATACACTTTCGAAGTGGGTAGCATTCAGTGTGTTTCTCATTGTCAGCTTAAGTGTTGAACCTGCAAAAACTATTGTAAATTGTCTGTTTTCGATCAATGCGTCACACTCTAGGTGCAAACGGAGTTAAAGAATGTGATCCAGTTTTGGCGCCAACACCTGAATATTGAAGGGGTCGTGATTATCAACTCCACAAATGTAATACCTACTATGATACCTGCGATACGGACGATTCTAAATCAACCGAATGACCGTAAGTTTACTGGTTGATTTTATAACAAAGCTTATTCATCTACCAGTCTACTTCTGTCCGGTATTACGTTGAATACTGTTCTAACTTGTTAGTGGTCCGTGGAATGTTGGGTTACATTGTTGCCTTGATCTGTCGCTAGCTGAACTGAATTCAAGTTCAGGAAACCGTCATTTGATTCACTAAATTCTACTTTTGTTATTAAATTACACACGTTTAATCACCAAACAAGGTGACCCCGTCAATATGTAAGTGTTTGAACATGAATGTAAACCCTCCTGGTTCGTGATTTGGAATGTAGACACCGGAAGTGCTAACCCTGTTTAGTCACGTCCTGTTGTTGACTGCTGTTACCGGTTATCCACCCAGCCCTCAGTCCACACAAGTTGTTGCTCGTTTCATGCTATTACTCACGGTAGCTTTATGATAACTACACCGACTACCAATTACGTGCTCGCGAGCTTTTGGTGTACAATGATAACCGTGGCTACTGTTCACGTAGGTTTAGCGATTTTATTGAAGGACGTTAGAACTGTGGTCCCGAAAAACGACGAACTAATGGAGTATGAGAATCGTATCAGTGTACATTATCTGAAAGTATGTAATTCTTGGTTAGTTTGGAACTAACTGATCCAGCCGGACTTAGTATAAAGGCACAGATTGAGCCAAGGATCACACGGTAACTTTAAGGAACGCTCCAAATCTACGGTGCATGAGTGTAGTAAATAACACAAGCTGATAGCTACACTGACTTCCTGTAGGCTGTCTATGGCAAATGAAATAAGGAGCAGTGCATATAGAATAGGCGAAAGAAAATTTGTGACTACTCAAGGAGTCTAGCGAAATTACTATAAGTATGACTACAGCAGGAATGAGCTCTGATTAGTTGAAATGATTTTTGAGTAATATTGTAATTTCCAGCTAATATATGAGTGGGTATTTTGTGCGCGAGTGAACGGAGGGACACTACAGCAAAATAAGTACACATTTAAAAATGTTAAAATCCCTACTTCTTATGCAAATCACAGTTTCCAGCAATGCAGATGGGCTCAGTGGTTATCTGAAATGCATAATCGACTTTCGATTAAATTTGATTAGAAGATAAACAACCGACGATGCACTTAACAGGCTAAGTATGGGATTATGAAATTTGGATCTTTTCATGACAGTACGTAAGCCCGAGTCCATTTTAAAATAAAATGTAATTGACTGCAATAGTCATGTATTCAACGCACAATAAAGTCTGTATTTGATCACTGCTGGGACCATCCTCGCTTTCAGAAAATTTCATCTGGTTTGCTGATGATCCGCGGACGGATGCGACGTTGAATTCAGGTGACCGCGTATGCTTCTTCACCATCAATATTAATCGTCGTGTACCGACAAGGGCGGACGATTTAACCGCTCAAATTGTTACCGGTATGTTGGCCTGAAATATTTGCCGAAATTCCTCTATTGTGTTTCCTAGCCGATCTAGCGTGTGCCAATAAAAAAAAGTTGACATCAAAATTACGGTAAATTTATGACTAGTTACAGACTACTCATGCATAGAAGGTAGTCAATGATTAAACTAACAACACTGCTGATAAATGGATTGAGAATAACACAACGTTATGAGCAAGTTGTAATACTCTACGTTTCAACCACCTCGGGTGGCCTTCCTCAGGAGTGTTGTAATCAAATGAGATTTGCCGTGGTTTGGTCAATCTGCGTTGCATCTAAACGTACTTCCACAGAAGATGGATCCCACTGATCGGGTTACTTGAGAACAAGCCTGAGCTATAAGTCTGGTGAGGAGATGAAAGTTGAAGCTGAGTTACAAACAAGCAGCCCTATCTTTATTTCATTATATTTACCGTGTAATATACTCTCTATGACCTTCAACGTCCACGTTTGTTTGTTGGGAAGAAATAGCACGGAAGAATATTAAACTCTCGGCCATCCTTTTTCATGCTAAGGCAGTCACCTCACTGATAGAAGTGTCACTGGTAATAAGGGTGAAAAACTGCTGAACTCTTTGAAACACTTCTGACCTTCATAGAACTCGTGGACAAGCGTTAAACTGAGTGATCTTCGAAATAGCTTTCCATGGGATTGGATGAAGAAATTGATCTTTGTTCATTAGTGTAGGACAAGAACTTAAAGCCGTAGTGCAGCCTAAGTTTGAAAATATAGCGCCTGAAACAACGATGGATTATAGCAACCAACATGCGATAACTGTAGGATATTCAACATAAAATTAGGATAGAAGTTAGATATGACGTTAGATGAGTCATAGGTTTGTAAAAACCGGTCGGCATGTATGATTTCTGAGCTAGAGATTTAGTGGATAAAGCAAAACATGACCTCCGACATTAGTTTCGTTTTAACTGATCAAATCAGCAACACTAGTTTAGCCATCCGCTAACCGTATTCCGAAGTAGTAAAAGTCAAGAGCTGATCATCGGAGGTCACTTCACTAGAATGAACTCAGATATTTCATTCTAGTTGACACCATGTTCCAGTAGCCTGGTTCAATAAAAAATGAGCAATCATTCCAATAAAATGTAGCTTTTTTACACTCTAATGATGAAATCAAAAACCACATGAAGCTAGCCGAAGGGAAATTTTTAATTTATCGGGTGAACCCCCGATTATTAGATTATCGACAAACTAACATTTTCGATAGCAAATTGTAATCCAGAAATTGACAGTAAAGGCCTCACTGTTAGACTGTTTGTCGAATTTGGCGTTTAAATTGTACACGCTTCGTCATCATTGTGTGTGGTACTCAGCCTTCAGACATTTACGCTACCGTTTTCATGTACTGTTGACATTACCTCGGCTGGTGGTGAAATGTTTACAGTCTGAGTGTTAAGTTTGTCGGACAACTGAATAATCTAAACATTAACAACATTAATGCCTTAAGGCTATGTCCATCACCCGTTGTTGCACAACCTATTGACATTCGGACAACCGTTTCATGAACCAGCCTCGTGAGTACCTCAACCGGAGATGTGCTGTCCGGAATTGAGCTCAGTAGTAATAACGAAACAACAATGATCCAAACTCCAAACTATTTGTCAATGAATTAATCATTGCTCACCTGATTTGGTAAGGTCTATGTTTTTAATCTGAACGGTAATTCCCAATTGCAAGGTTATCATTTAGAGTTGATCAGGCGGGCAATCCTTCTTCCGAGCTCATCGGGCAATCTGAGCATTACTCACAACGCGATTTTTGTTTATATATTTCCATTCAGTCATGCCAAGTGCGAGATCAGCACATGATCTACGTCGTAGTGTTAACATCCATAGCTGTTTTGCTAAGGTTTACTGTAATTTTACGTGTAACAACCCCGCCACTAAATGACAAAGGGACAATGAATGTAATGCTTGATAGAATGAACTTACAAGTTAGTATTGTGTAGTAAAAATGGGCTGGAAGCAAATGCCCATCATTTTTGTGACCACTAGGATTGCGATGTCTTGTTGCGTTTGCCTTAACAACATGAGCTGCTTTAGATTTACAGTAATGTTCACGTCGATTTGGTCATCGCAACTGGTTATTCGAGTGACACTAGGCAAGGCGGTGTCCCTGGTAGATTGAGCGCGTCCGGAATCCGAATGAGTTTGGTCATTTTTACCAGTGAGGATCGTCAGTAGGAGCCAAACTAACAGAGGTTACGAGATGCTAGGTTTGAGCATTTTGTGCGATGGATCGTGGAAATAGAGAAAGAGGGAGCTGAACGATCGTAGCCAGTGATTGCTTTGCAATTTGTGAAGGCAACCGTGCGATGGACTGCAATGATAGGGGGAAGACTGTGCTACATAATGTATACGTGAGAAGCAGTAGCGTCGGTGATAACAAATGGAATTTGGTGTAAGGATTCATAAGAGTACATTTTCGGATATCACAAAGAATTCGTCTCACGTCGCCCATCAAAAGATCAGCCGGGATACGGCTGTTGACAGTACCGCGTGTGTACAAAGGAGCGCATGAAATCGTCACCGTGCTGTTCTCTATAAAAATGTAATCAACTTTGGCTGTCCGTGCGGTAAGAACTATTACATTGTTGATCAGAATAATGGGTATGACAGGTAACGTCACTCAGTCGGTGCTGTTTCGCAATGAGATACGCATGACTTTCGTAAACGGTTTACCTAGATGTTCTTGGCTGAATATGGACGAGTCCTCGAGTAGTCGCTCTTCACGAAAACTTTGCAGTGTCGCTCGCCCAAACACCATACACCGAGCACTGTACACCACCGGACGGCAAAATCATTCACGCAATCACTGCGTGTTCGTCTGGAGGAAGTCAGTGCTGTTTTTTTCGTAGATATGTTAATACTAGGTTGGCCACATTGGGTGAATGATACTGAACCATCATCTCGCTGCATGTTGTTGAAAGTTCCATGAGGCCTTCGTGTTTTTTAGATACTGTTATGTTTTAGAAAACGTCTAGTAGTTTCTTAGAATTGAAAGTCAGTTAATGATTCGAAAGGTATTCTAATAAGAATGATGAGGTGACCGACTGATACAAGATAAACAGAAAATTGTTTGAGATAATTTACACTTCCTCCAAACAAGATTGTTGTAGTTGGACAGGGCCTTACTACTCCGCACCATCCGATCATTCTAGTAGGGCAGTCTAGCGAGTGACTGTTCTTGTATTAAGTTCTTACTGTTGAAACCACTACCGATGTTATATTGTGAGTCCAAATTGCCTCTTCTAGTCGAGCGGATGGCAGTTCTCACCTGGGTTGAATGAGCAGCGGATTCCAAGTGTGGGAAGCTCGTACTATCGTTAAATCGCTTATCCTAAAAGACTTATAATCTCACTTTTCCGTCCAACTTTCTCAGATGAGATCTCGGCTGTTCAGTTCATCTTCAGCACATTCGATCACCAAATGTTTTAGTGTTTGTTAGTTAGCATACTGAGCACGATGGAATTGTGTCGTAGATCCTACACGGAGTCGAGTGAGAAATGATAACTGGATGAGTGACTGACACTTACCGAAGGTCGTATGAAGGAAACAACTACTAAAAGACGACAGTAACCAATTTCATTACTAATTCTGGACAAGTGGACATTGAGAGGTACATGTTTGCAGCAATGCAGTTAGCCTGAGCTATGGATGGACAACCGACTTCGGCGGGCTGAGTGCCGTAAACTATTCTTCTCATTTTTACTCAAAGCGCATTGGCATAAATTAAGTAAGGAACATGGGGCCTTCGGTAAAAATACAAGAAGCTTACAGGAAGCAGAACATTTAATCTTACGTTTGGATACTTTCAACACAACTATTTTTGTTCCTCCACTAGTCCTGCGCGTATCAAATGGTGTCCCAACGGATACACTGCTCTGGCTATTTTGAAGCCCATTTTTCACTGTTATTGAGAATATATTAGTCAAGGGTGTCTGTTGTAATGAATAAACCCGCGGAATGAAGGGCGACTATTATATATATATATATATATATATATATATATATATATATATATATATATATATTCAAACCTCCATCAGATAGTTCACATTTTGGGGGGACCCTATATTTATGGATTAGCTGTTGTTGATCCGTCATATTGTTTGCCAGTAAATCACAATTTCACACGATGTTACCCAATACTTAGTAGTTTGCGTTTTCACGTTTTAATCCGCCGCGCGAAATCCCCAGGTAACTGTGTAAAAACGGATGGCTGTGTAACAACTTTACAACCTGTACTACGTTTGTTTCATGATCACGAAGGCCGAGGTTCAAATCGCTGTCCAGACAAAGACACGTACTAGAGAGGGGTATTGAAAAAAAACATGAATGGTTTTGTGCTATCTCAAACGGATTGATTATGTGCTGTGATATGTCAGTTAAATTAAGTAGAACCGTACGTAATATCATTCACCAGTGACAAGGTTACAGCTGACTCATTGAACTGTCCATCTGTCTACATGTTCACGCATGTATCATACAGTAACTTAGTCTATACTGAATAGTATGCAGCATTGGATGATTAGTCACTCTGAAGCTATGATGCAAGCTTTTCGGTCAACAGTCTTCTGGATATCTGGGCACGGTATCTGACCCTACTGTTGCCGTACCATCGTTAATTGAAACAACATTCATCCCATGATTGTTGTAAATAATGATCCTATTTAGCACCGTCCCTTTTCCGATTGATCAGATTATCTACTTGTAAACATCCGTTCGGTTGTACCAAGCTAACAGTGTGTTCACACCTATTTCGCGGTACACACGTGAAACCAGCTTCATATGCCTGATAGAGTTTGCGATTGAAAATGCAATCCACGTACCCCTGTTCTTCGTCACATATGTTGGTGACTTGAGGCTGATCGAGTAATGGCTTACCATGTTTATTTCGTGACATATTTGCATGGGATAGGGAACCTGTTTGATACAATGGGATTTCTGTTCTGATGGCACCTTTTGTAACGAGTAATGATAAGGTTAGGATTTACTTAAAGTCAACTATATATGATGGAGACAGTTTAGAACAGAAAATGTCTCACTATGTTGACCTTTTCAAAACGAAAACTTTCATTCAAGCGATAATCGACTGTACACATATCTGTTGTTCACCGGAATGCGGAAAGTTTGTTTACAAACATTTAATGAAAAAGTAGGATTCGTAAACAAAAATGGACCGATTATGTGCACACATCCTCGCACCCCGGTTTTTCCAACTACGCCATCTTAAGTATCGGGATCCATAGCGTAGACAACCTAAGCGTAAGGATTGTCGGCTGCAATGAAGAAATGGATTAAGTAGACATTCTTAACCATTTAAATGTGCTAGATTATCTTAAAACTAAAGCAAATGGTCATTCTGACGTTTAGAATGAGTCTCGCTTCAACTATCTGTTAGGAGAATTACTCGAAGACAGTTGGCCATCCATTCTTAAGGTTCCTCAGGTCACTAGATAAGTTTGTAACGACCAACACCTTGCTAGAATAGTAGTACACTTGCATTGCAAATTTGGAACCCATTCCTGAACATTATGGAAGTTTTTTGAAAGTTGCCTTCTGGATACATCACAGAAATATATTTCCCCAGTTCGCGACGTTAGACAAGATGACGCTGTCATCCGTTTGGAAATGAAGACCTCACGCGGTCAAATATTTCCTAAATTATGAACCAAATGATAATTCAGGCAAATGTTATTCTACAATTGAGTAGTCGAAGCTTCAGTTGATCCAAATTAAACATCTGCTATGTAG
>LOND01000944.1:97443-107716 GCA_014220965.1 Paragonimus kellicotti | reverse complement strand
CGTGCGCTCGATAGAATGCCATGAGGACAGGTTTTTAAACACACGTCGATTGGGCGAACGATAAGAACAGTCCCCACATCACCAGTGGGAAAAAATGCTTGAATGCCTACACGCGTGTCCACTTTCAATTTTCGCATGGGATTATTGAACCTGAATTGGATCCAGGGGCGGGTCCGCCACCAACCTGCCGATAAAATTCCCCATTGAGCTTAAATAGGATGCTAAACATGCAATGCAAGGAGTTATTTGAGGAATTTAGCTTAAAGTATCACCTATATATCTGACTACTCAAAGTATTCACAAACAGTTAGTTTAATACAAGCTCTTTATGGTGCAGTACGTTCAAAAGTAGTTTTCCCCCCTCTTAAAGGAACTAGGTATTCCGTTTACCAATATGGTCGCGTAAACGCTGAACATTCACCTCCCAAAGTGTGTAAATCTATTTTTCGGGAATAAAATCAACCGTTTCTGATGGCGGTACATTCGTAAGTAGTGAGAAGATGTCACACATTCGATGACTTAATCTCAACACCTCTCAGTCATCGGAAACAAAGCCATCGGGAGATTGGAGGGACAGTTTTGGCGGATACGGCTCAAATTGGCAGCTGACGGCTGTGCAGTGTGACGGAATAATGCACACGTCCAAGATCGCGTCTGGACTGCCCTTCAACTGGAGGCGAATAAAACACTCCATTTCTTTGGTGTAAACATGCACCGACTCCTTGATGGTTCCTTAAGACGGCGTATATATCGTAAAAGAACGCGTAAAAGTCACTACACTGTCTTTCACAGTTTTGTTCCTTTGAACAAAAGCGGTATTCGGTCCTCTGACCTCCCGCGTGTGTTCGGAGAACGTGCTGGGAGTTGAACTCCATTTTCTCACCAATACACCGACCACCTGGATGGATTCATTGCACGATACGTGATCGCCACATCAACTAACAACTTCACGTGTAATGTTGGAAAGAAACTTGTGCTCATCTCACCCCTGTGAAGAGACAGCCATTGAACAGGTAAAACGACGTTTACAACAGTCACTGAATCATACTTCCTTTGCTGCATCATTGAGGATCTGGTTCCCTTCCAGATCTGTGTTCAGAATCAGTATTGAATACAAACTCTGTCTAAAATCATTCAGTGCTTATTTATTCTTTCATTTGCTGTTGTTGTACAACAGAGTACATCAGTCAAACGACCAGACGCCTGCCCAAATGGATTAAATTGCATCACTGAGCCTGGATCAGAACCCAGGTCCCAAAACCAATCACTAGTGCAGTTGTGTTACGTCTTGACGCTCGCAACTACCAAGTAGACGTGTCGAACACATTTCTGGTCGTATCAAAGGTTTCCGTCAGTCAACCAAAGTCGGTCAGACAGTGGATTTTGACAACAGCCGAATCAATCGCCGTGACACAACGTTTGAACCTCAACCACAACCTTCACATCTCCATAAACTTTTCAGTCAGCCTTTTTTCGAAAAGGAAATTCTTTTTGAATGAAAAATCCTCTATTACCTACAAGTAGCCGGTGGTTTGTTCGCAAGGCCAGTTCGTTCATTCTCTACAGGTTCCCTGGCATCGAGGGGTTCCTACGCTTTACTCAATCACATGCACACAGGCAACTGGCCCTCGGTCACGGAACGTGAATCTACTCTGTGCCCAGAACAGTGAATGATGGGGTTCTCGTGTGACTGATATGGCGTTAATTTCGACCACTTTGACATCTTAGTTCTTTTTAACGCATGTTGAAACACATTTTCGAAAGGTTTCGTGCTAATTCTTTGTTGAAACTTTGTGAATAGAGAAATCCTGCTTGGGCAGTCAATCGGCTGGATCATTTGGTGGATTCCATATGACAGTTGGTTGGGTGGGTAACTAGGTCCAAATGTGAAATTTCTGAGCTTCCGGCGTGGCTTCGTAGCTCAGCTGGTAGAGCATTTGCCGCGTTTGGGCATGTTTCTGTCGCTGGTTCGAATCCAGCCGAAGTCCAGATTTTTCGCAATTGGGTCTCTTCTAAATTTTAGATAACCCTGAAGTTAGTTCTCTGTAGCTCATTGAGCAACTTGGTGTATAACAAGGTGAACGCTTCCTATCCTAATCGTACATTTTACTCATAATGTTGTTGTGTTGTACTCTAACCACTAAAACTAGTTTTGTTATAGACTTGTGAGTATTACTGAATAAGTGATGGTAGCGATAGCTGAAATTCCCCATTCGGAGTGTATGAAGAGAATTCCTGACTTGACTGTATTAACGTGCTAGGTGGAACGGATGAACTTAAGACTCAAGGGGTTGAATGGTACATGGGTTAACTGTCTAAAACTATTCGACTTTTTCCATATCAGTTTATAAGTGTTCGACGAATTGAGGAAACGAGGAAATGCACTAGTGTAATGCGAGCACTGGTCTTCACATTGTTCGTGGAGGAGAACGAGCCAACTTGATTTTAGTAGTTGAACAGATTCGTTCTGGAAAAGTCCCCTTGTCTAGTATTTTCTAAGAGGTTCGTCCACTAATGCACTTGGAGTGAAGCACTCAACTGATCGCTAACCCATCCACTTCTCGCTTACTAGCATTATTTACCCAGTCGTGTCTTTCGCATCCAGCCGTGCCTTGCCCGGTTACTAGCCGACTTATTCGGACCAACTCCGAAGCTATTTTGACTGACTACTTTCACACTAAGAGACAGGCTCACACTGGTCGGTCCAGCTGGCCTGACGCATCCGTTGGTCCACGAAGTACATCCGCCATGGTTTTGAGAGAAGCCGGCCGCCACCAACCCAGGCAGTCTGACAATTTTGAGGACTCATAATCCCTTGGGTTGTCCACACCATGCTTTTGAGGCAATCAGACAGTCCATCTGTTCAGCGAATGGGCGATCCTGGAGTGTGTTCATGCGTGTACGTATACCAATCTTCCCACAAATGACTATCCAACAGCAAAATCCGTACTCCAAACCATTTCACGGAATTCCAACTGAGAGGCTTGTTCAAAGCGGGCCTGTTAACTATTGTAAACATAATCAAGCTCGCTAGTATCCGAACAATCAGATGGCTTGGCTCCACTGTCCGCAGTGGTTCATCCACCGCGATCCTCAATCAATTACACTTGTTTGTTGACAAACCTGTTAGCACACGGTTCGGAATATGCATATATCAATGAGTGCAACTGGACGGAATAAAAATAGGATATTTCCCTAGTTAGAGGGCACAGAGCATGATGAATATGTTTTCGGTTCCTCGTCATCGGATCGATGCCATAACAAAGTATGCCAGGAAAATTGCTGTCGAATTCGTCAAAGTCAACGTCACAACAGCCAGACAAGAATGCCATAATCCGCTGACCTGGGCACACTTTACGTCCCATGACCGAGGTCAGTTGTTTTTATGTATGTAGTTGAGTGGAGAACATCAACCGCCCGATGCCAAAGAGGTTGTCAGGACTGAACGAACTGATCTTTCTAACAAAGCACACTGAGTTACGCAATCTAATGGAGATCAATCCGGCCATTACTGAAGTCCACTGTTTGATCACTGCTTCGATCGTAGAACTAATATAGTCCGTCGCATGTATTTTGTCTTCGTGCTGAGCAGCAAATAAGGCTTGTTTGAGGACCGCCTTCTTCCTTACTTGTCGGGGGGATCTAAGTTGCGAGAGTTGGGTTCCGATATTTGCGCTCTGATTTTCGTGCAGTTTTGCGATACCGTTGCGTTCGTTCGTGATAGAGATACTGCTCGCGGTCTTTGCGTTTATTCTTGTCTTTCTCTATCAGGAAGGTCGTAACAAATAATCTGAACAGCGCGGCGGACGTAGTACACTTCCCGCATTAGTGTTTCGTTGAAATAACAGGAAGTCAGAAAATCCAAAGAAATAAGCCCAGTAACCTCAATATGATTAAAATGCTACAGTGGTGAGCAGAGCAAGTTAACACCCCATAAATAATGAATCAATTATAAATTTTCTACCAAATGACTGAATTTAGTGCGCGTGGGAGTATCAGCTTCAGCACAGAGAAACCAAGGTTGATGTCCAATCATGTGGCGATTCATTTGTCGCAGTTCCACACTGTCCAGTCAGCCCCCTCCGAAAAGTCCTTGAGAATGCGACAGATACGACCAATTGGGAGTTATGTTTAATTTATAGTAATCGGAATCCCCCCTACTGAACAGTAATCAAGATATTTGTCAACAAGTCAATACTTTCTGATTCCAACTTGAAGATAGGTCGTGAGGTCATCGATTAGAACCTCTCGAGGCGATCAAGTAATCTCAGCACTACTCACGAACGAAATGTGATTGGGGCGCTGGCACATGATAAGTTAGTCGTGCGTAACGTGAAGTAAGTGATCAGCATGGCTATCACGTGAAGGCGTGAGTGAAGTTCTAATCCCGGTCGCGGCATGGATATGCACTACTGACGAGCTGAGCTAACAAGTGCGAAATTCGAGTATAGTGCTTTTTTTCGAAAGGGCCTGACCGAAAAGTCTATGGGAATGCGAGAGTTGCGATTAACTGTGAGTGATATTCAATTAATATAAAGCGATTCCTCAATAGCCGGTCAGTCTGATGGTATCAGGGGTTCAAAAGATGACAATTCGACAGAGTGAAGTCAGCACTACAGACAATCAGTGAAAAGCATTGCACATGATGACCGATGCAGAAGTGATCAATATAGTTAGGCAATTCAGTAGTTTGTCTAAAGCATATTTTCGCTCACAGTCCCTTCTTTGAGTTGATTTTGACAGTGAATGGCTACACGACAGCTCGTCCAGTTCTAACAGATAAACCCTTCATTAGGTCGACTAATGATGAGAAGGGTGAAGAATGGGTAGGCAAGATTGGGGAGTAGGAAACGTTGATGGCCTCGAATCAGTGTGAACCAGAGACGCATTTAATGGAGGGTGAAATCCTGTGCAGTCGTATCGCACAAAACCGCCGTACAAAAACAAATCCTAATGTAGGCCTATATTAAAAAACTACCGGAAAGCTGGAAACGTCCACGCAATGAGCAACTATACGGAAGTCTGCAGAAGCTGTCATTTCATGTGATAGACGTGAACACATCACTGAGGTGACGTTAAATCCGTAACCTAGTCTGTCGACGAGAAAGGTTTCGTAAGCAGCAGTTGAGAGTCCCTTAGTAAGCAAACACTCTTGAAAAGTTGGACATTATGCACCGTCTTTTTTGGTGGATGTAACAGAGAGTGGAGTGTCACCATCGCGACTAGCGCGGAGGGATATCTATATCTCCAGAGCGTCACAAGATGCGAAGAGAATTATTCGTATGTTATTCTCTGTACTTAAATATACTAGTACTGTGAGGTCACGAGATATTATCCATCAAGTAACCAGCGAGAGCGAGGAGAGCATAGGAGATACTGCCACAGTAAGCTCTCACGCTCGCACGAGGGAGGTCTGACAGCAAGATTTATCAGGTAACTCATATTGCCTCAACCAAGCATTTGATGGGTAGACCACTTAGAGAATGGGTGACACGTCGAGGCGATAATAGAGAGAAGAGAGCGAGCATTGGAGGGTTACAGATTTATAGTATATCTGTCTTATATATGCATCATGCAATATTCGATGGAACAGTGTTTGTGAAGCGCTCACTCACACGAGGGTAGCTCATCACTTGGCCTATCCGAGAGGCTGACGAGTATCACCGCACTCAATCGTCGACAGACTAGGTTACGGATTTAACGTCACCTCAGTGGTGTGTTCACGTCTATCACATGAAATGACAGCTTCTGCAGACTTCCGTATAGTTGCTCATTGCGTGGACGTTTCCAGCTTTCCGGTAGTTTTTTAATATAGGCCTACATTAAGGAATTTGTTTTTTGTAACGGCGTTTGTGCGAGTAGGGGACTGGGTGGTGCGAGCGGAGAGTGAATTTATGCCGCGGAGGCGCACCATTAAATTCGGCCTGGTCTCTCTCGGCGAGCGAGATCATGATTCGCACGCCATCAAGGATCTTGCTGGAGGACTCTCCAGGTATGATCTCATGGCACGAGGCGCGGAGCGTATAGGGGTTCACAGTTCATGTTAGCCGACCTATTGAGCCCTGATCGGATGATATCTGTGTATCGACCTGGGCGTGTACGCGACAGGCAACGTCAAATGATATCGAAAGTCTCAAACACAAATCTGTGTATGTACGAGAAAATAATAGATGCTTTAGACAAACTACTGAATTTGCTCTAACTATATTGATCACTTTCTGCTAACGGGTCATCATGTGCAATGCTTTTCACTGAGTCTTGTGTGATGCGTGACTTCCCCTTGTCGATACTTGCGGAATCCGGACATTGTGAGATAAGTACCTATAACGAGGTATCATTCGACCGGCGCCTATTGAGGAAGCACTCTATGATCGTCAATGGTGAAGTATCATGCTCACAGTTAATCGCAACTCTCGCATTCCCATAGACTTTTCGGTCAGGCCCTTTCGAAAAAAAGCACTATACTCGAATTTCGCACTTGTTAGCTCAGCTCGTCGTAGTTAGTTGCATATCCGATTGCCGACGGACACGGATAGAAGAACTGTCAACTTCGACGCCGTTTATCGACGTGTGAGGCCGATGCTAGACCCACTTACTCACGTACGCTCAACCGCCGCTATCATTTCCTATATTGTGCAAGCGACCCAAATCACATTCGTCTCGTGGAGTAGTTGCTGGATTCTTGATTCGCCATCGAGAGGTTTCTAATCGATGACCTTTCACGTACCTATCTTCAAGTTGGAATCAGAAAGTATTGACTTGTTGACAAATATCTTGATTACTGTTCAGTAGGGGGGATTCCGATTACTTTAAATTAAACATAACTCCCAATTGGTCGTATCTGTCGCATTCTCAAGGACTTTTCGGAGGGGGCTGACTGGACAGTGTGGAACTGCGACAAATGAATCGCCACATGATTGGACATCAACCTTGGTTTCTCTGTGCTGAAGCTGATACTCCCACGCGCACTAAATTCAGTCATTTGGTAGAAATTTATAATTGATTCATTATTTATGGGGTGTTAACTTGCTCTGCTCACCACTGTAGCATTTTAATCATATTGAGGTTACTGGGCTTATTTCTTTGGATTTTCTGACTTCCTGTTATTTCAACGAAACACTAATGCGGGAAGTGTACTACGTCCGCCGCGCTGTTCAGATTATTTGTTACGACCTTCCTGATAAAGAAAGACAAGAACAAACGCAAAGACCGCGAGCAGTATCTCTATCACGAACGAACGCAACGATATCGCAAAACTGCACGAAAATCAGAGCGCAAATATCGGAACCCAACTCTCGCAACTTAGATCCCCAACAAGTAAGGAAGAAGACGGTCTTCAAACGAGCTTTATTTGCTGCTCAGCCCGAAGGCAAAATAGTGGTTTACAGCGACTGTATTTATAGGTTTTGAGCGGCCTTGGGCCTAGGCCACCCAACGGACCAATCAGAGGCGAGCGTGACTTCTCGGATGTTCGAGAATTCTGGCGGGCATTCAAATTCTCCAAAAATGGAAAATCCATTTTTTCTCGGCAAATAAGGCGAATTTTTGGGAAAAGTGCCTTTTTCCAACATTATTTAGAAGCAATGTTTCAATAAAATGGAGTCATACTGCGCGAGGTTCGCCCTCGACATTGTTTTCCTCCTTTTCAATTTTTTGACGGATGGCGTACTATAGAAAGTGCACTTTATGATTCTACAAGTTTTAATGTGGTGTTTGCTCCCTGTGTCAAACTAACTGGTATGTGGATTGAGAACAGCGATTCTTTATCTAATTGGTTATGTGGTCCCTCTGCTGAAAAATGTTGAAGAAGTTGAACCTTCGGGCTAGCTTGTTTAGAATGCGTTTTTGACAATTTTAAGACTGAATCATTCTGCTTACTAATTGACTAAGCCCACTTGTTATCGTAGATGTTCATACTTTCTTGCGTACCACCATATTATTAGTTGAAGAGTTTTTGATGAAAATATGGGAGACGCATGCCACCTCCGCCATATTTTTTCGTTGAAAGCACGTCCGGTTGTCATTGAATGGTTGAATGCACACGTTCGTCTTGCTTTTTATCTATTAACAGCAAGGATTTGAAGAGACTTGTTTTTAACAGTTCACCAATTAGCCTGCATCGAGCTAAATGGTCATATGAAAGGTAGCGCCTATTCGCCAGTGGGTGTTTACAAAATCTCCGGACACACGATCACTTGACCGTTCACTAAGATTGCACAGTCTGTGATGAGTGATCTAGGCACACCGCATCAGTTGATCGTTTGAGGCACCGAACCCTATCTATAGAGACCACTAATGACTAGGCACATCGCGGCTGTTCAGACAACAACGAGGTTACCAATTATGAAACTGTAATCGCTCTGTGGAGTAACGTCGATGAGCACCGCTCATCCGGTTGTGCACTATGTGATCACTCACCTCAGGTTTCACTTGGTCATAGGTATACCTGTATCAAAACAATTTTCGGCCATTTTGCCGAATCTTTTTATACCTACCGCTGCCTAAATTTTGTAGTCTCACCCGGCACCTCATATACATCATATTTTATGTTGTACGCTTACAAGCAAAACTTTGATGAGATAGGGAGGGAAGGGTTAATTGATAAAGTTGAACGAACCATTAGTTTGTGCACTCAAAGTATCTGTTGATCTTTGATACCCTTAAGGATGAAGGTGGGTTAAAACGGTTCCAACGCACTGAGTTTAAGGTTTTTTTAAATGTATAAGTGTGCAGGAAAATTTCAGTTGGTTAGGAAGTGACGCATCACCGTCCTCAAATGAATGATCTTGATCCAGTTGACTGAACGCAGTGCATAATAATAGACCAATTCGATTCAACCAGATGTGTCAGTACGATACCGTTTACTAGCTGGCTGACGATCACCGATTCGTTCTAATCTTGCGGCCAAAATAACCGTTTGCATATGAAAGTTGAAAGAGTGCATACGCAAAGAAGCTGTGGAACCAAGCTCGTTGTCTTCTATGCGTAAACAGAATATTGAAGCGGACCTGAACTCAGCGCACAATTCACTTACAGAAGTTGTTTGTTATCAGCGATATGGAGCCTTCTACGTGAGTTTGACTGCAACACATATTTTTATGAGCCACCATTCCACGCGTAATACTTTTCGAGCAAGCGAATAAGTATGATAGGCAACATTTTAATGTGGTGAGTGAACATTTTGCAGAACACTTATTTCGACATTCAGTGGAATATCTCAACACGGTGGTACGGTATGATCGAAGGCCCCAGCAAGTGAATCACGGGGAAAACGATGAGCAAAACACTGAGCAAATTGGATCAAAGAGCGAGAAGTAACAGGTAAAACTACGCAATAACCGACACTAGGTGAACGGACAGAACAGTACGAGACGGTTATTTGGAAATCTAGTTGCGTTATGGGTTTGAAGTTTCAAGTCATCAAGTGATGTGTGCGATCCGAAGAGATTCCACATGTCAATTTAACCTAAATTTCAAAGATACGCTATAAACATCTCTTGGACATTCGAATAAAAAAAATGTTTCCAACACCTCGCGGACCAGCAAGCACAGTGGGCTAATCCGTAAAGTCCCACCTACTCACTCGATGTATATAGGTTCGCAAGAACTAGAACATTGCACTCGCTGCTACCCGCTTCTCAAGTGTTCCACATGTTGGTCCTGAGTGCGCGTGTCACTACAAATGATGCACCCAATTGTCCGGTCATTTGATCGGTTTCCACAAACTCATTTGCATCAGGACTTCCTATTACATCGATTCCCGAAAACAAACGTCCACTACCTGATGTGCACATTCTGTTGTATTTCAATTGATGACTTCGGATGTTGCTCAATTCATGGAAGTGTAATCTGTTTTCGTGAACAGATGGTGGTCCTAGTGACAACCAGTGAAGTGGTGGACAGCTGTGTCCACCTTGTTAGGTCTCATCTGCATCAAGCACGTCAGCGAACCAAATCCACGATCTGTGAATACGTGTCAGATTGTAAGTCAGGACAATGCATAAGTGCACTGGACCACAGGACAAGCTGTTTACAGAATCGGGTTCACTACTAACGATTGTTCTGTTGTTCTAATACAGACAGCACCTCTCCCACTCCGCTTCAAAGCAGTCGAGTTATATCCAGTGCGTGGTTGTGGCAAGCGCCATATTCCTGCTCGCCCAGTAATCCTTCCTATCCGACCGTCGCAAGCTGGTAAAGCCTGCTTGCCTATCTACGTTATAGGAACGTCCCTTTCAAACAGAATGCAACCGTCGTTTTGAAACTTATTCTG
>LOND01000944.1:80683-92709 GCA_014220965.1 Paragonimus kellicotti | reverse complement strand
GACAGGTTTTAAACACACGTCGATTGGGCGAACGATAAGAACAGTCCCCACATCACCAGTGGGAAAAAATGCTTGAATGCCTACACGCGTGTCCACTTTCAATTTTCGCATGGGATTATTGAACCTGAAATTGGATCCAGGGGCGGGTCCGCCACCAACCTGCCGATAAAATTCCCCATTGAGCTTAAATAGGATGCTAAACATGCAATGCAAGGAGTTATTTGAGGAATTTAGCTTAAAGTATCACCTATATATCTGACTACTCAAAGTATTCACAAACAGTTAGTTTAATACAAGCTCTTTATGGTGCAGTACGTTCAAAAGTAGTTTTCCCCCCTCTTAAAGGAACTAGGTATTCCGTTTACCAATATGGTCGCGTAAACGCTGAACATTCACCTCCCAAAGTGTGTAAATCTATTTTTCGGGAATAAAATCAACCGTTTCTGATGGCGGTACATTCGTAAGTAGTGAGAAGATGTCACACATTCGATGACTTAATCTCAACACCTCTCAGTGTCATCGGAAACAAAGCCATCCGGGAGATTGGAGGGACAGTTTTTGGCGAATCGGCTCAAATTTGGCAGCTGACGGCTGTGCAGTGTGACGGAATAATGGCACACGTCCAAGATCGGTCTGACTGATGTATTACGTTTGTGAACCTTTGGAATTCCGTGCGGAGTTGCTTGACCTTTAGCTGCGTCAAACGCAATTTTTGGTACAATGTCACCTTTCCTGATTCTCTTCAAATACTTAATAATCTAGCCTTCCATTACCAGGGTCATTCCCTTCACGTTCCGTCTCAACTGACAAAATCGCGTCAACCTTTTTAAAGTAGTCAGATCTATATACAACAACTATGACATAATTTTTATCTTGTATGGTGAGTAGAAAGTCATCGCATGAGAACAGTGCTTTCAAACCTGATAGATGTGTCCGAGAGACAAACATGCGATGGACTATATTAGTTCTACGATCGAAGCAGTGATCAAACAGTGGACTTCAGTAATGGCCGGATTGATCTCCATTAGATTGCGTAACTCAGTGTGCTTTGTTAGAAAGATCAGTTCGTTCAGTCCTGACAACCCCTTTGGCATCGGGCGGTTGATGTTCTCCACTCAACTACATACATAAAAACAACTGACCTCGGTCATGGGACGTAAAGTGTGCCCAGGTCAGCGGATTATGGCATTCTTGTCTGGCTGTTGTGACGTTGACTTTGACGAATTCGACAGCAATTTTCCTGGCATACTTTGTTATGGCATCGATCCGATGACGAGGAACCGAAAACATATTCATCATGCTCTGTGCCCTCTAACTAGGGAAATATCCTATTTTTATTCCGTCCAGTTGCACTCATTGATATATGCATATTCCGAACCGTGTGCTAACAGGTTTGTCAACAAACAAGTGTAATTGATTGAGGATCGCGGTGGATGAACCACTGCGGACAGTGGAGCCAAGCCATCTGATTGTTCGGATACTAGCGAGCTTGATTATGTTTACAATAGTTAACAGGCCCGCTTTGAATAAGCCTCTCAGTTGGAATTCCGTGAAATGGTTTGGAGTACGGATTTTGCTGTTGGATAGTCATTTGTGGGAAGATTGGTATACGTACACGCATGAACACACTCCAGGATCGCCCATTCGCTGAACAGATGGACTGTCTGATTGCCTCAAAAGCATGGTGTGGACAACCCAAGGGATTATGAGTCCTCAAAATTGTCAGACTGCCTGGGTTGGTGGCGGCCGGCTTCTCTCAAAACCATGGCGGATGTACTTCGTGGACCAACGGATGCGTCAGGCCAGCTGGACCGACCAGTGTGAGCCTGTCTCTGCGTTGTGAAAGTAGTCAGTCAAAATAGCTTCGGAGTTGGTCCGAATAAGTCGGCTAGTAACCGGGCAAGGCACGGCTGGATGCGAAAGACACGACTGGGTAAATAATGCTAGTAAGCGGGAAGTGGATGGGTTAGCGATCAGTTGAGTGCTTCACTCCAAGTGCATTAGTGGACGAACCTCTTAGAAAATACTAGACAAGGGGACTTTTCCAGAACGAATCTGTTCAACTACTAAAATCAAGTTGGCTCGTTCTCCTCCACGAACAATGTGAAGACCAGTGCTCGCATTACACTAGTGCATTTCCTCGTTTCCTCAATTCGTCGAACACTTATAAACTGATATGGAAAAAGTCGAATAGTTTTAGACAGTTAACCCATGTACCATTCAACCCCTTGAGTCTTAAGTTCATCCGTTCCACCTAGCACGTTAATACAGTCAAGTCAGGAATTCTCTTCATACACTCCGAATGGGGAATTTCAGCTATCGCTACCATCACTTTATTCAGTAATACTCACAAGTCTATAACAAAACTAGGTTTAGTGGTTAGAGTACAACACAACAACATTATGAGTAAAATGTACGATTAGGATAGGAAGCGTTCACCTTGTTATACACCAAGTTGCTCAATGAGCTATAGAGAACTAACTTCAGGATTATCTAAAATTTAGAAGAGATCCAATTGCGAAAAATCTGGACTTCGGCTGGATTCGAACCAACGAAAAAAAAAGCATGCCCAAACGCGACAAATGCTCTATCAGCTGAGCTACGAAGTCACGCCGGAAGCTCGGAAATTTCACATTTGGATCTAGTAACCCACCCAAACTAACTGTCCAAGACAGAAATCTCAGTAAACACAAGTCAACCGGATTTTAGTGTGGTGTCACCAGTAATCGTACCGCCTTCATAATAATCAAGAACCCACCACTAGCTGCGGTGTTGTCATCGTCCCGGATGAATGCAGGCACAAGTCCCTGTCACTCTTGAAGGAGTACTTTGCACTTAGTGCAAAACATATCATATCACAATACCTCAATCATTACGCGGTCCATGATGTCTTGGACAGCCTGTGAATTGTCACCAAATGAGGCGGTATTCTTGACATAGTCAAATCTGCAATTATGTTTCCGGCAGGAAGCTCCAAACCATCATTGATGAGATCATTCAGTGTCTGTTTTAGGATATGGTCGTTTGCAAAGTTGAAGTTAGAAAGAAAGCTAGGGCTACCTTTGCCATAATTCGCTGATGATGGATAGGTATGACAACAGTCTGTGATATGCCCTAATTCTACCTCAGGTCTGACAGCACGATGTGTATCAGGTAACTCATTCCTCAACCAGATTTGTAGACAGAGTTACGTTACATCGGGATAGAAAGGATATAGCACATCCACCAAAAAAGACGTGCATAATGTCCAACTTTTCAAGAGTGTTTGCTTACTAAGGGACTCTCAACTGCTGCTTACGAAACCTTTCTCGTCGACAGACTAGGTTACGGATTTAACGTCACCTCAGTGATGTGTTCACGTCTATCACATGAAATGACAGCTTCTGCAGACTTCCGTATAGTTGCTCATTGCGTGGACGTTTCCAGCTTTCCGGTAGTTTTTTAATATAGGCCTACATTAGGATTTGTTTTTGTACGGCGGTTTGTGCGATACGACTGCACAGGATTTCACCCTCCATTAAATGCGTCTCTGGTTCACACTGATTCGAGGCCATCAACGTTCCTACTCCCCAATCTTGCCTACCATTCTTCACCCTATTCATCATTAGTCGACCTAATGAAGGGTTTATCTGTTAGAACTGGACGAGCTGTCGTGTAGCCATTCACTGTCAAAATCAACTCAAAGAAGGGACTGTGAGCAAAATATGCTTTAGACAAACTACTGAATTGCCTAACTATATTGATCACTTCTGCATCGGTCATCATGTGCAATGCTTTTCACTGATTGTCTGTAGTGCTGACTTCACTCTGTCGAATTGTCATCTTTTGAACCCCTGATACCATCAGACTGACCGGCTATTGAGGAATCGCTTTATATAAATTGAATATCACCCACAATTGATCGCAGCTGTCGCATTCCCATAGACTTTCCAGTCGGCCCCTTTCGAAAAGAAGCACTAGACTCGAGTTTCGCTCTCATTAGAGCTCGTCAGTAGTGCATATCCTTGCCACGCCGGGACTAGAACTCCACTCACGCCTTCACGTGATAGCCATGCTGATCACTTACTTCACGTTACGCACGCCTAACTTATCATGTGCCAGCGCCCAATCACATTCGTTCGTGAGTAGTGCTGAGATTACTTGATCGCCTCGAGAGGTTCTAATCGATGACCTCACGACCTATCTTCAAGTTGGAATCAGAAAGTATTGACTTGTTGACAAATATCTTGATTACTGTTCAGTAGGGGGGATTCCGATTACTATAAATTAAACATAACTCCCAATTGGTCGTATCTGTCGCATTCTCAAGGACTTTTCGGAGGGGGCTGACTGGACAGTGTGGAACTGCGACAAATGAATCGCCACATGATTGGACATCAACCTTGGTTTCTCTGTGCTGAAGCTGATACTCCCACGCGCACTAAATTCAGTCATTTGGTAGAAATTTATAATTGATTCATTATTTATGGGGTGTTAACTTGCTCTGCTCACCACTGTAGCATTTTAATCATATTGAGGTTACTGGGCTTATTTCTTTGGATTTTCTGACTTCCTGTTATTTCAACGAAACACTAATGCGGGAAGTGTACTACGTCCGCCGCGCTGTTCAGATTATTTGTTACGACCTCCCTGATAAAGAAAGACAAGAATAAACGCAAAGACCGCGAGCAGTATCTCTATCACGAACGAACGCAACGGTATCGCAAAACTGCACGAAAATCAGAGCGCAAATATCGGAACCCAACTCTCGCAACTTAGAACCCCCCGACAAGTAAGAAAGAAGGCGGTCCTCAAACAAGCCTTATTTGCTGCTCAGCACGAAGACAAAATAGTGGTTTACAGCGACTGTATTTATAGGTTTTGAGCGGCCTTGGGCCTAGGCCACCCAATGACCAATCAGAGGCGAGCGTGACCTCGGATGTTCGAGAATTCTGGCGGGCATTCAAATTCTCCAAAAATGGAAAATCCATTTTTCTCGGCAAATAAGGCGAATTTTTGGGAAAAGTGCCTTTTTCCAACATTATTTAGAAGCAATGTTTCAATAAAATGGAGTCATACTGCGCGAGGTTCGCCCTCGACATTGTTTTCCTTCTTTTCAATTTTTTGACGGACGGCGTACTATAGAAAGTGCACTTTATGATTCTACAAGTTTTAATGTGGTGTTTGCTCCCTGTGTCAAACTAACTGGTATGTGGATTGAGAACAGCGATTCTTTATCTAATTGGTTATGTGGTCCCTCTGCTGAAAAAATGTTGAAGAAGTTGAACCTTCAGCTAGCTTGTTTAGAATGCGTTTTTGACAATTTTAAGACTGAATCATTCTGCTTACTAATTGACTAAGCCCACTTGTTATCGTAGATGTTCATACTTTCTTGCGTACCACCATATTATTAGTTGAAGAGTTTTTGATGAAAATATGGGAGACGCATGCCACCTCCGCCATATTTTTTCGTTGAAAGCACGTCCGGTTGTCATTGAATGGTTGAATGCACACGTTCGTCTTGCTTTTTATCTATTAACAGCAAGGATTTCAAGGATTTGAAGAGACTTGTTTTTAACAGTTCACCAATTAGCCTGCATCGAGCTAAATGGTCATATGAAAGGTAGCGCTATTCGCCAGTGGGTGTTTACAAAATCTCCGGACACACGATCACTTGACCGTTCACTAAGATTGCACAGTCTGTGATGAGTGATCTAGGCACACCGCATCAGTTGATCGTTTGAGGCACCGAACCCTATCTATAGAGACCACTAATGACTAGGCACATCGCGGCTGTTCAGACAACAACGAGGTTACCAATTATGAAACTGTAATCGCTCTGTGGAGTAACGTCGATGAGCACCGCTCGTCCGGTTGTGCACTGTGATAACTCACCTCAGGTTTCACTTGGCCATAGGTATACCTGTATCAAAACAATTTTCAGCCATTTTGCCGAATCTTTTTATACCTACCGCTGCCTAAATTTTGTAGTCTCACCCGGCACCTCATATACATCATATTTTATGTTGTACGCTTACAAGCAAAACTTTGATGAGATAGGGAGGGAAGGGTTAATTGATAAAGTTGAACGAACCATTAGTTTGTGCACTCAAAGTATCTGTTGATCCTTGATGCCCTTAAGGATGAAGGTGGGTTAAAACGGTTCCAACGCACTGAGTTTAAGGTTTTAAATGTATAAGTGTGCAGGAAAATTTCAGTTGGTTAGGAAGTGACGCATCACCGTCCTCAAATGAATGATCTTGATCCAGTTGACTGAACGCAGTGCATAATAATAGACCAATTCGATTCAACCAGATGTGTCAGTAAGATACCGTTTACTAGCCGGCTGACGATCACCGATTCGTTCTAATCTTGCGGCCAAAATAACCGTTTGCATATGAAAAGTTAAAAGAGTGCATACGCAAAGAAGCTGTGGAACCAAGCGCGTTGTCTTCTATGCGTAAACAGAATATTGAAGCGGACCTGAACTCAGCGCACAATTCACTTACAGAAGTTGTTTGTTATCAGCGATTGAGGGCCTTCTAGTGACCGTTTGACTGGCAAAATTTTTATGAGCCACCATTTCCACGCGATAACCTCGAGCAAAGCGAATAGTATAGATTAGGCAACATTTAATGTGGTGAGTGAACATTTTGCAGAACACTTATTTCGACATTCAATTGAATATCTCAACACGGTGGTAACGGTATGATCGAAGGCCCCAGCAACTAAATCACGGACAAAACGTGAGTGTCAAACACTGAGGCAAATTGGATCAAAGAGCGAGAAGTAACAGGTAAAAATACGCAATAACCGACACTAGGTGAACGGACAGAACAGTACGAGACGGTTATTTGGAAATCTAGTTGCGTTATGGGTTGAAGTTTCAAGTCATAAACGTGAGTGTGTGCGATCGAGAGATGTCCACACTCAATTTTAACCTAAATTTCAAAGATACGCATAAAACATCATCTTGGAAGCCCTTTACGAATCAAAGAATGTTTCCCAACCCTTGCGGACCAGCAGCACAGTGGGCTAATCGTAAGTCCTACCCTGATCACTCGATGTGATATAGTGGTTCGCAAGAACTAGAACATTGCACTCGCTGCTACCACTTCTCAAGTGTTCCACATGTTGGTCCTGAGTGCGCGTGTCACTACAAAGTGATGCACCCAATTGTCCGGTCATTTGATCGGTTTCCACAAACTCATTTGCATCAGGACTTCCTATTACATCGATTCCCGAAAACAAACGTCCACTACCTGATGTGCACATTCTGTTGTATTTCAATTGATGACTTCGGATGTTGCTCAATTCATGGAAGTGTAATCTGTTTTCGTGAACAGATGGTGGTCCTAGTGACAACCAGTGAAGTGGTGGACAGCTGTGTCCACCTTGTTAGGTCTCATCTGCATCAAGCACGTCAGCGAACCAAATCCACGATCTGGTGAATACGTGTTCAGATTGTAATCAGGACAATGCATAAGTGCACTGGACCACAGGACAAGCTGTTTACAGAATCGGGTTCACTACTAACGATTGTTCTACTTGTTCTAATACAGACAGCACCTCTCCCACTCCGCTTCAAAGCAGTCGAGTTATATCCAGTGCGTGGTTGTGGCAAGCGCCATATTCCTGCTCGCCCAGTAATCCTTCCTATCCCACCGTCGCAAGCTGGTAAAGCCTGCTTGCCTATCTACGTTATAGAACGTCCCTTTCAAACGGAATGCAACCATCGTTTTGAGATTTATTCTGTCGTTTCAGCGGATGTCCATCAGTGTTTTATGCATATATTGTCGAAATAAACATTGTGCATATTTACCCGTAATGTCGACTGGTTGCATTCTGCTTTGGAACCATCAGGATGTCAGACCATGTGTTATTACGATAGATGGCCGAGTCGATGGGACGGTTATTCCAACACGGTGGAATATCTGAACGTGACTGTTTGATATCGTTAGAGTCCATAAGGAATGGACCGCGAACCTCATGAGAGATGGACCGAGTCATCACTGGGCCAAAGCGGGCCAATGAACGAGAAATGAACTACAAAATCATGACAGAATACGTCAGGCAAACGCAAGGCAGAGGGTAGGAGTGCGTACGAGATTTAAATGGAAACCTTGCTGTTTTTTGCAGGAATTGCGGTTCATAACCATGGGTGCACTAGCTGTGTGGGAACGTTTCGACACGTTATAATGGCCACGCATTTTATGAATTCATTCGTTGTGCTGCTGAAAACAGCTGGATACGAAAACACGACTCAAGATGGTTCGACAAATGAGTGTTCACAATGAGGCGCGGTAAACAAGTTCGAAGTTCCTACTTACAGTACAGATCTCTCACAAACCTTTTCTGGACACAACACTGGTTTGTATTTTCAGATCGACGTGGCTTTCAGAGAAGTGGAGTATTCACCCGCGCTCCTGGCAGCTGGTCACATGTACTGTAACCAACTGGCATGTATGCGTGGGGTCTGACACGTGCTTTGTGATCGAACTGCGGAGTTCCCGTTTATAGATGCTTAATAGCCATTTCTGTAACTGTTCGTTCGCCCTAACTCATAGGTATCTCTCCATGAGACCAATGTGTACTGCTCTATACGCACAGTGACAACAGTTATTTAGTTTGAATTTAATGAATGGCACTTAATCCTTAAAGAGAAGTACGACCAGCTTTCTAGTTGCATAGACAATGACAGGCTTTGCGGCAAGGTAAGCTGTTGCAACAGCAGCATCAAAGTGGCACTTGATCATCATGAGACTATCATCAGCTGTGTTATCGAGTTACTTGTTTTCGGGTTTCCCCATAAAAACATCAACGAACAACGGACCCAGTGAGGATCTCATGGCTACATCGAAAGCAAGTGACTCCATATCTCAGTAAGTAACATGCAGTTCAGTCGCTGCTGCATGGACGATATTTTCTCCAACGCTGAAAATTCGTTGCGTCCAACCAAGCTCACAACTTAATCCGCTTCATGTTGAAGGCGAACTCAAACAGTGTGCTTCAACTTTTCGACGTAAACTCAACCAGATGGACCGATGGTCAGTTAGAGTTGGCTGTGTATCGCAAGTTGACGTGGAACGGACAACACACAAAGTTTAGCATTTTTGTGTTGTTTGGTCAAAATCAGAATCCAGCCTGTTGCCTCAGTGATAAAGCAAGAAAATTCCGCTGGAAAAATGCAATTGATTGCGAACTAAACTTCACTTCCAACACGATTCAAGTGAATGGTTATTCAGATGGATCCATTTCGAAAAATATGATACCTAAATCAGTGACCTGCCAAATGGTGACACCGGAGAAGAAGGCCATTTTTATCAATCTTCATTACAAAGGCGATTCTGTCACAGAATTGTTCAATCACCGCCTGCACAATACACTTCATCAAGCATTTTCAGCAGACACGCTTCGATCTTCGTTTGATATCTACTGACCTGTGCCTTCCCGTCTGAAGGTCGGTTTGCTTGTCCACGCGCAAAGCACGCTCGTGTACTCAATTACCCGCTGTTGTACAGTGGACTACATTAAGTGTACGACGAGGCAGTTGTTCGAAAGGTTAAGGGAGCACCATTCGGTTTGGTCAAGAAGTGGAGAAGGTAAATCGACAATAAGCACGATTGTCGCCTACCTGAAAGCCACAAGTCACACGGTTAACCCGGTCGAGTCGTTCATAGTAGTCTACACAGGTCAGTTCAATCAACCGAGGTCAGTTCGGCAATGCTACCAAACCGACTGCTATTCGATTACGTAATCCAAAACTATGCGCGCGAAAGAATTTCGTTCTAGCGCCTAGCCTCACATGACCATTGAACAATTTATCTTCATTTCCTATTTGGCAATCCCAAGTGACATAAGCTGCTTTCGGGCTATTCAATTAGAAGACTAAAGCCCACATTACCAGACTGCACTCAGAAACCATATGTAATACTCGATCTATATATAATTATTTACCTGATGATGAGATTTCGAAAATATGTTTGTCGCTTTTTCTTCTCAATGAAACTCTGACAAACTGAAAACGGTTATTTGCTGAACGTTTAACTAACCGACTTCGATTGGGTTTCAAGCGTTTTAGTAGCCACCCGGCGAGCTTGTGACGTGGAAGATAAATCGTAGACAACAGCTCTAATCTAAGGCACTCTCAAAAATCAAAGAATGCTTCCCAACCCTTGCGGACCAGCAGCACAGTGGGCTAATCGTAAGTCCTACCCTGATCACTCGATGTGATATAGTGGTTCGCAAGAACTAGAACATTGCACTCGCTGCTACCACTTCTCAAGTGTTCCACATGTTGGTCCTGAGTGCGCGTGTCACTACAAATGATGCACCCAATTGTCCGGTCATTTGATCGGTTTCCACAAACTCATTTGCATCAGGACTTCCTATTACATCGATTCCCGAAAACAAACGTCCACTACCTGATGTGCACATTCTGTTGTATTTCAATTGATGACTTCGGATGTTGCTCAATTCATGGAAGTGTAATCTGTTTTCGTGAACAGATGGTGGTCCTAGTGACAACCAGTGAAGTGGTGGACAGCTGTGTCCACCTTGTTAGGTCTCATCTGCATCAAGCACGTCAGCGAACCAAATCCACGATCTGTGAATACATGTTCAGATTGTAATCAGGACAATGCATAAGTGCACTGGACCACAGGACAAGCTGTTTACAGAATCGGGTTCACTACTAACGATTGTTCTACTGTTCTAATACAGACAGCACCTCTCCCACTCCGCTTCAAAGCAGTCGAGTTATATCCAGTGCGTGGTTGTGGCAAGCGCCATATTCCTGCTCGCCCAGTAATCCTTCCTATCCCCACCGTCGCAAGCTGGTAAAGCCTGCTTGCCTATCTACGTTATAGAACGTCCCTTTCAAACGGAATGCAACCATCGTTTTGAGATTTATTCTGTCGTTTCAGCGGATGTCCATCAGTGTTTTATGCATATATTGTCGAAATAAACATTGTGCATATTTACCCGTAATGTCGACTGGTTGCATTCTGCTTTGGAACCATCAGGATGTCAGACCATGTGTTATTACGATAGATGGCCGAGTCGGTGGGACGGTTATTCCAACACGGTAGTAACGTTTTCTTCTAGGATATTCCACGTCACTGTTGAGGTGAGCGGCAGCCCGAGCCACAGTACCTTTTGGTCAGGCTCATGGCTGCTATGATGATTGAATGTCTGTTTGAGTCATAAAGAGTCCATAAAGAATGGACCGCGGACCCCACGAGAGATGGACTAAATCATCACTGGGCCAATGGACAAGAAATGACAGACGAAATTGCATGACAGAAAATGTCAGGCAAACGCAAACTGACGATTAGTATGTGCTCTTTGTTGTTAGCGAAGGCGCTAGCAACCATATTCTGACAACGTCAGTCATCTCTAATCGCGTCTTCATCACGTAGGTCAACTTTCCGTGCTTTTGGTTACGACGTTGTATAATTAGTTCGAGTAGACACCAAAGCTGTTTATTAACTTCAGCTGATGCGTACTCATTAGCTGGTTGCCTGATTGCGACTACAGCACCATTGCTCAGTCATCTCCAAATTCCAGGTGGTACATTCGAAGATGAACAATCTCGTTGTTCGGCCTCTACTCCGATTTGTCCGCTAATTGTTTCAGTTGCTTAACAGAGACGTAATTATGGACAGTCTCAATTACTGTAACCTCTGTGAACTGTCAGTGGTTGTCTACTTACACAGTAGTTGGAGCTTCTGGTTAATCGAAGACTTTCCGTGAGTGGTTTCAGCCAGCCTATCGTCTTTGAAGGCTAGTGTGCCGCACATGGCTTTATTCTTTTCGTCCCGATGTCGCACAGCTTTGCCTATACAGACCTCTGAATAGCCATTTTGCTGACGAACTGCTATAGTCGTCCAACAACCGGGAAGAGATGAACCTAATTCAGCGGAAAGGAAATTCTTCATCATTCAGAGAATCGTCGTCTGTCGAACAAAGAGTTTTGATAAAACCTACTTTGTCCACGATTTATCTTCCACGTCACAAGCTCACCGGGTGGCTACTAAAACGCTTGA
>LOND01000944.1:60963-76465 GCA_014220965.1 Paragonimus kellicotti | reverse complement strand
AATGTATCATAGGTTCTACGTTAGTGCAGTAAGAAAAGAGACCTTTGCTTAAGCTCTTCCGTCCATGGGCCGGTGGGAGAATAAATTGTGTCGAACCGGTTATCATTGTAAGTTAACAATGAGTGTACGCAAATAAAAGAACATTTTGCAGAAGATCCTGGCCTGCGATCACACCGATATGGAACGCTGAGGTAACGTTTACTCAGATGTGCATATTTGAAGACCAGTGCTAGTGTGGTTGGAAGGTAGCCGGGAAACCTATTTTGTAAGTCGTCTCTCAAGTAGAGTTTCAAAACTCCCGACTGATCCATCCCCGATCACATGGTTAAGCAACCTTCCCAGAATGAATTAATTTTACGTACTAGTCCGTCCATTCCTATACTGATGTTTCAAAAAGTGACTCACTTAGCAGCGAGTAAAAGATTGTCAATGGATGACTGCGTGTATAAACGAGTTTGTGTATGAGGATTAAGTCGCTTTTGGGACCTGTATGACATACTGTTATCATTAGCATCTCTGGATAGGGAATTTTCTCTGGTCCAACAACTCCTGTGGTGACCCATTTCCGAACAATTTTAGTAAGTTTCAAATCTGTTCCTACACCACAGACGACAAACCTGTACGTTTGTTCTCAAGTACGGGCAGATTACGGTGAACATTATTGTGAAGAAAGCTTGAAGGATGATTTCACAAATTGATCCTAATAGATTAAGTAGGGTTTGTGCTCATAAAGACGGCTGTATAGTTTGTGTGCAGATTCAAGGTGGTTACTACTAGGATACGGTTATTTCGCTCGCATGAATAGACGGTTAGTTTGGTATAATCAGGAAAATATCAGCACAGTTTTGGCGGCAAGTATGTACGACTGTATATTTACTGAAGTTAAAAGACAGCGTCTTACTTACGACAGTTCAAATCCGGTAAACCCTAATACTGACCGAAATTGTGCATCGTTGGTACACGTTAGCATAGGTGATTTGACAACAAAGTTGTAATGGAACAGGTGGCGCAAGCCAAGAGACGGGACGGCTCATGGATTGCTTATGCCTAGAACCAGCATGCGGTATACACCCCAAGGCCATAACAAACACTCATTTGCATCTAACAGTTATTCAAGGATGTCACCGTTCCTACGGTTTCTAATCCGCAGTCCATGTACGGAAAGAAAACAATTTCGTGTCAAAGTGTACTCATGTTTCCTCTTGTATTTTTCACCGGTTACTTCAGTACCCAAATACATGCTCCTGTCTGGCTACTGAGTAGTAATACGAGTAGTATACTTTGGTCACTCGTCCTCAATACGCTTCTCCCCCCGGAAAGATCGTTCCAGCTGTAATAAAAGCCGTTCAGGCTCTTTTCGTTCTCTCGACGATCTGCGTACCTGGCCTCAGTGATATTGATACACTCGGTGTGCATTCTGTTCTGATCCGAGTGTCATACCATTTACAAACCTGGCTTTCGTGAACTCCATGCCGATGCCCCTACTTCTTACTCAAGTACACTGGGCCGCGACGTTTTTCTAATACATACGGTCCCCTCAATCTTGCCAAGAACTTCCTAGATCTCGGCCTTTTTGCTGCCGAACTCTACAGGTCTCTGTACTTAACCTTCGAGCCAGGTTCAGATACAGTACCCGATAACGTTGCAGTCAACTGCTTCCTGGAAAACTTTTGTGCGCCTATCAGGTTCTGATTGGCCAACCTCCGAGCTTCTGCTAATTCACGCATGTTAATCCATCGGTTTCACCGTAAGCCAATTTCTTGATCATCCAGCAAGCTTGACGCGCGCCTATACATCAGCTCGAACGGCAATTTTTTTGCTGTTCTTTGTGAAGATCAGCAGTGGGTCAATAAAATCAACAGTAACATCTCCTCCCATCTTCCTGTTTTCGCCTGCCAACCACTCCTTGATTGTGCGATTGTTTCTTTCCGTCAGTCCATTTGATTGAGGATGATATGGCGTCGTCCGAATTTTTTGATTCCCAAGCGCTCCAAACAGTTCCGAAACTCTTCACTTTCGAAGCAGGGACCTTGATCAGTCAATATGCTTCGCGGTATTCCATGGTCTGCAACGATGTGTTCCATCACCGCCCTGCATACAGTGCTTGCACGCTGATCGGGTATAGCGGCTGCTTCGATCCATCTTGTGAAATGTTCCGTCATGACTATGATGTACTGATTTCCGGAAGTGGTTACTGGAAAGGGGCCCATCACATCCACCGACCATAATTCCCCAATTTCACTGACCGGAATTGGTTGTGTGGGATACTGACTGGGGTAGTTAGTGCTCTTCAGTAGCTGACATTGCTGGCACGCCCGCACATAACTGTTGACATCATCCTTCATTCCAGGCCAGTATGCCCTTTGCTTCAACATTTCGTAAGTTCGGTGACATCCCGTATGAGCCAGCTGATGACATTCTTTCACAACTGTCACTGCCAACTCTGCAGGTATAACCGGTACGCTTATTTCCTTACGCAATTGGCGTATTATATATCCGGCACTATTCAACCGCAACGTCTGACCAGTGCATTCTGAAAGGCTTTTACTTCCGGATTCTCCTCGTCTTCTGGCGGTTGTTCTCCCGACAGAAGTTGATCAAGTCATCTCTCGGATCATTGTATCCATCCTCTGTGCTGCTTGTAGCTTCCGGGATCGTTCTCCAGTTCAATACTGTTGACTCCGATCACGTCCTTGTAGACCTCATCCATCTGTTGATTTCGAGGAAGCAAATCAGGAAAAAACTTCCGCTTTCTCCGATACATGGCGAATGGTGAAGTCGTATTCCTGTAGTCGCAACGCCCAACGAGCCAGCTTTCCTCGGGGGTCCTTCGCCGATTTAATCCACTCCAACGGTTTGTGGTCGGTCTTCACCTGGATACGTCGGCACAAGAAATATGACTCCCATTTTTCCATGGTCCACACTATCGCCAAACACTTTTTCTGTCGTTGAGTAGTTTCGTTCAGCAGGAGTTAAGTACCCGACTGGCATATTCCACCACACCGCCTTCCTGCTTCAGTACAGCTCCGATTCCTACATCGCTCGCATCCGTTGCGACAACGAAGCTCTGTCCGGCCACTGGCAATTTCAGGGTCAGTTGTCTCTTCTCCACTAGTGGTTGGATTTTGACGAGCACTTAATTGGCCCGTTCTGACCAATGAAACTGGCAACTCCTCTTCATTGAAAGTGTCCTGGTGGCTGTTCGCGACGTTGTCCGCAATACCCACGTAACCCACCGGATGGGCCTTGATGAGCTTGCGAAAATGACGCGGGAGTTGGGAGTATATGTCCGTGGCCTCAGTGGATGCGAACGACAATACGGACAAGAAGACACTAGAAGAAATGCAGAAGGCAATGGAGCAGCTGGCAACAGATGTAGCTGCATTGAAAACAGTATCACAGAGGAACAACCGACTGCGAAGCTACTTCAGCTGTGGTGAAAAATGATATTGAAAGAAGGACTACCCAACCCAGCGGTTCTGAAGGTCTGAAAGTAAAGTGTCCCATGATTGTTCTTTTCGTTGAGTTGGTCAACTAGTAATGAGAGCGATTGAGAGAGGGGACCGTACATACAAGGGTTGAAGTTGACGGAGAGATAGAACAGTGCTTGGTCGATACAGGGGCGGCTATTTCGTTGATTCGTTCGTGCAGGGAAGCAAAACGTAAAACTGACATCCATGATGTTCACGACAATTGGAGGATCCAACCTGCTGGTTGATGATGTGAAAGAATGCGGAGTGCTTATTGGTAGCCATATCGTCAAGCATCGTTTCATTGTGCCCCTAGAAACTACGAAACCGATTATTGCAACCGATTTTTCCATTGCAGCGGATGTCGTGATTGATCTGAAGCTCAAGAAGTTGTCAAGCAGGTAAGGTTTCCTGACACTCACTAGACAGCAACAAAATAGCATCACTTAGTTAGGCAGGTAGCCGCTGCGTTATTTATGAACGAAGATGATCCGTACGGATTCTGCAACTGGATTGCACATGAAATACCAACAATCGGAACATTTTGACCTCACGGACCCCGCAGGATACCGGTTCATCTTGAAGAGGAATTGAAAAGGCAAATACAGAACATGCTGAATGAGGATGTTATCGAAGAAGCCAACAGCCCGTACAACTCGCCTGTTCTCCTGGTGAAGAAGTCCAACGGGAAGTACCGCTTTTGTGTGGATTTTAGACGGCTGAATGAGGTAACACAGACACAGTTGTGTCAATACCGTCCGTCGCTGATATTTTTGATAAGCTGCAACAGGACGAAGTTGTTCACGGTGTTGGACTTACGCTCCGGATACTGGCAGGTACCAATCAAACCTCACGGATCGTGAGAAAACCGCATTCACAGTAGGCGAAAAACAGTACCAATTCAAGCGCATGCCGTTTGGGCTTATCCGGGACACCGTTCACATTTCGACGCCTGATGGTTCAGTTTGTACTTTCGGATAATGTTCTTCGATGTTTGTTCTTCGATCAGCACAGGACATGAAAGATATATCTACTGCTAGTTCTTTGTTATCTGCTATTAACGTGGCCATCGGCCTTCTGTGTCTGTCAAATGCAGTTGTGCAAGCTCTGTTAATCGTTGTTGCTTCTGTTAATCGAGACAGCGTGATGAGAAACCCGTGAGAGCATGGGTCCGCACTTGTTTGATTCATGACGAAAAGAATGTCTAGAACTTAGAATAAAATAAGACGTAGTTTACGTTGCTTATGTCTGAATCGCCTTCCTCGTATATCAACGGACAGTCAGGTTTATCGTCTTGTCGCTTGCCCATATAGGGTTATTGTTAACGAGTCCATTGTTTTATGTCCATAACCGCCTCCGTGCTCGAGAAAAACGATTAATCCAATCAGAATGAGCGGAACTGTCCAGAACGGTCGAGAGGTAACCTTGGTTATTTTTTTACCTGTCCGACCTTTATTCCGCTATGCTCATTGGTGGCTTAGTGACCCTAACTATTTTTTCGGTAACTGTCCTTCTATTTTCTGATTCGAGAATGTTTTTAGGTCACTACGCACCATATAAATACCTTGTATTTTTCGCCTTGTTGCACACGTTTTGGGACGGAACAAAGCTGTTTTTGCACGCGTCTTTTGGCTTGTCTTGGGAGCAAATTACGGGGACAGTCGCGGTGTTTTCGGGACCGAGGATTTTCCGCGTTACCGGGAAGAGAATCCGATTTCTCTTATCAAGCGCACTGCCATATCAAGGACGAACTAGCGTATCCTTTCGAGGGTTTACAACAGTTAACTCTGTCTCAGACACCTGAAGTATAGGCAGCAGACGTTTTGGGTCAGTGTACCGGTGCCACTCAACAATTATTCATTTTCTTTTCCAAATTAACCACTTTAATCTGGCCCACAATTTCGATCTCGTTGGCACTAGTCTCTGCCGTTCAACCACCCGAACTGTTAATGAACCAGAACGACCGCTAGCACACGGAATAGTCAGTTTTCAAGGCCATCTGTGTGAAACCCTTACGACTAGGGCAAGTGCCTCGGTAAACGTGCACCGCGCTCTTCAGGTGCGCTCGAGAGACCACACTCACACAGACGTATCGAAGCCGCTGAAGTTGTCCTGGGATACTTAAACTGACCAGTTGTTGTCGGATTTGAACGAAACATTTACAACTGCACGACATAGTGGAATAGCCCATTGTGAGTTCAGTAGCGGTAAAGCAAACTAGAAGCAGATGACTGGATTCATTTTGTTTTATATCTACATCCCGTATGAGCAGATGGTATACTTATTTTTACTGAGCATTTATATTCTCGATCGACCATGTTATGTTGAAACTGTTTTATTGTATTTGAACCGAAATATCAAATCATTAATTGTCTGAAACTTACAAACTAACGATGCGTCTGCACCCTACTGATATGCTTAGACTTTACCTAACATCACCCCCAGTACAACAACGACGTCTAAAAAAGACTTAGGATATTACTAAAAACTGTTAACATAGAACAATTATTATTCCTCAATAATATGCCTTGGTTCATCTCAATCGATTCAGTTTCTACGATCTCATCTTAAACGGAGACAGTTCATCTACATGTTTATCACAACAACCTTGTAGATGTATAATTATATAGGCTATGATAATTGTAAGCTCACAAGTACATTATTGTTGACCCGCGGTAATCACTAACGAAGTTCTCAAAAAGATAAACGACGACCAGCGTCCCTATGATTCGCTTTATGTGAGTATCAGTTCCATACCTCTATGGACTGTCGTTATTACGCAGTGGTTGCCAGACGACGCAGAGCATATTACTCATTACTTGGTTCATAGTTGTAAAGAAAAACTGCAGGCTACAAAAAGGACATAATAAACCCAGTCTGTCTGGTATGTATACCAGTGAGCATACGGATGTCAACGAAGAAAAATATGAGTCACTGGTCACTTTCCGGTCTACTAAAACTCCTGTGCATTCGGTCTTACTCTGCCAAACAGTCGCACTGGATTCAAACATTCATGTTTCAGTTGTACCCCACCATAGTCACTGAAAAAGAAATTCTTACCTGAAGGATATGGGATCACTTGGGTGAACGTTGGCGAAGAGCAGATTCCATTTTGGGCAAATGCGCAAATCGATACGTTGTAGGTCACACATGGGAGCAAATCGGTTAACGTACGATCTACACCCGTAGTTTGGAATTCCACTACTCTTACTGAAGCATCGTTAGGCACTATGCGAACAAGGAAGCTGCGAAAGGTCAGAAAGAACCTATCTATAGTTGTCCAAGCGATATAGATTCCAAATCTGATCGGAGTTGCTTGGAGTTCATCGACTTGAACCGGGCCGGAAGCTTTGAATTTCAAATTTAAAAAAATGTTCATGCAGGTATAGGATAATACTTAATTGATGTTATTTGGCACCGTTAAGAAATGCAAAACATCTTAACTGATTTTGTGATGAACGTCACTGTGATGATGCTTTGTTTCCTGTTATGCAATTGTTTTATTATTCCAATATCTTGTACAATTGATACGTACGATTCGACAATATACGTGACGTGTTATTGTGCCTAATTGTGTTGTGTGTGTTGTCGTTGTTCTACATAGTTCAATTCTAATTGCAACAGCCACGATTGATTATCAGGAACAACAGTACAATTCGAGTGAAATACACTGTGAAGTGTGTGATGTTGTCGACTAACGTTCCTATCCACTGCTTTCAGGATTGCACAAATGTTATGCCCTTAAAAAGACAACCTCCTCAAACCTTTGGTTGTTATCAAGTCTTCTATTCAGCAATGTATCATATTTATGTCATGCATCGCCCATATACACCGCCTACCAGGACATGTGTCCACGTCTTGGGAGTGAATGGCGGAAATTTCGTTCCTGACGGATATCGAGCCATTTTTACTTTGGTGAAAACAGTCAGTTTCACTCTGCTCACGAAGCTACTGCTTTCAGATTAAGAACGTTTGTCCCATGTCATGAGAATCGCTTGGAAATGATCACCATCAATATTGGTTGACAATAGTTCATTCCTGATGCACAAGGAGCCCACATTAATCTTCATTGGGTTTCAAGTGCACTGAAGTTTGTCTCGTGCATTTAAGATCACATTCGTCAGACATGACAGATTTCTGACCTACCCAAACTGTCTAATCGTTTGACCTGACCAATTCCAGACGTGTTCAGTATGAGTAAGATCTGGCTGAGGCTTCGTGCTCACTGTACTTGATATCACGAACTATTTTTGTTATCTCACAGATGTGTCCGTTTGCAAGATATAGGTTAACTACAACTAATAGAACGACTTACAACACACCTTTAATAACTCTCCAACGTTCTAGATATCTCCATAGTAACTCAGTGTCATACGCGTTGATGAAACCACATCCGCATTACAAGAATACTGTGATGTCTATTGGTCCTCATGCTGCACGTGAGGACCTCATGAAATCAACGACCCGGTTTCCTCGTTTGCCCGGGTCAAACATTTCAGTGTCATTTCAAGTTCGGTTTCTCACTCAGTGCACTGTACAACGGTAGCCCATTTCCGACGTAATGACCCATTTTGTTTGCGTTACAATATGACCGAGATAGTTAACGGAGTATGTATGCATGAAGAAACACATTGTGACACTGAGGGAGGAAAGAGAGTTCTTGCTGTACGAGGGTCGTACTGACAGTCTTCTCCTTGACGCTCTTATCTACATTTTATTATACAACTCAAAGGTGATGTTTGCTATAGAGTTTACACACATGGCATCTGTTCCCAATCACCAAAAAAAGACCTCCGCAACACACCTTCACAGTTCACAGCAATAGTACACACATCGGTGACACTACAGATCTAGGACACTGGGTCTCACGTGGTTGCTGAACCCCATGACCGATTTCTATGCTGAGATGTAAGGCCGCGTGACTCAACACCAAAAGTGGAATGCCCAGGAATGCATATTTTGAAAGAAACATGATGACAGGGATGGTCGTTTGCAAGAAAGGAAGTCAGTAACATTATGGGGTTGCCTGCTGTGAGTTACTATTTCTTGAGCTCTGCTTAGCTTATGGATATCGTTTCGCTTCAACGAATTTGTACTCACTTTGATGTGCGACTATCAATTTTCAGCCAGGTAACGACGTTTTTAATCGAAGTTATTTATCCAACAGGTCCCCGGTGAAACAGTAACACACAAACTGCATTGCTTTAGCGTCGCTGGCTGACTGACCGAAGCACGTCTGCTGAAAACAATGCACTGATGCTTACGTATGGAATGTGAACACGTGTGTCGATGTGCTATCAGGCCTGACAAGGCTACCTATCCCAGCACAATACTGGTGTCCTTTGAATGGATGTTAAGTGATCTCAGGTGGTTAAAAAAAAGCTAGGCTCAAGGTCAGGGGCGGACTTTCCCCTTATCTGTTAACAACGACGATAAATTACTGACGCTGACGGTCACTGGCTGATGGCGATCAGAAGTGTCGAATTATGACAGGAGCACTTACTGTACTCGTTAAGAGTCGTTCTGGCTTTTGGAGGTCGCAACTCAGCTGTTTGAACTTACACGGTCGACATAATGGGTTCTTTTATGCTAGGACCACGTGGTGATAATTTCCATGTTCAAGAAAGTGGTCAGTGGATCTTGCAACTCCATAAGGACTCGACCCAAGCCTTCACTAAGGTTCCGGCATCCCCCAGGTAAAGAGGCAGAAACTAGGGAAGAACAGGCAAAATGTCATCCTGGACGAGAATGTATTGATCAGATTCCCACTGTTCACGGAATTTTGGAGCAGCGTCATACATAGTGACCGTCAATAGCTGCCGTTTTTATCGACTATGAATGTGCGTCGATTCAGTCGGTCGATCTACACTTTTAGGTTAGTGTAACTGCAAGGATATGCCAACCAAGTGTCTGAGCATAATGTCAGCACTTTTGTACTACACTTCATTTCATGTTAGAGCTTACAATGAACAATAACTATTCCGTCGCCAGCAACGGCATGCGTCAAGGCTGTCTATTTTCGATTACTGGTGGGTAGTCGGGGTTTGGTTAATTTCAAGTTGAACATCACTCATATTTGATCGCAGCATTCGCATTCAGATAGACTTTCCAACCGGCCTATTTCGAAATAGGCATGCTGAAAGGTCTGTCTGTGCTTAGATACCACAGTTCTTACATTTCAACCCAATGCCAGATGCATAGGAGGAATAAAATCCCAAACTCATTAGCACTTTTTTTCTCCCCAGCTGTACACAGGATATCGTTGCCAACTGGATAAGCAATTGGGTGTTTTCAGCAGACTTTTCAGGGTTTGTCTAATCAGCAATGATCACCCTTCTCCAGGAAGGTATGTGGTGCGTGAGAGGACATCATGATAGACTGTAGTAATCACTTTGGCAGCCTACTAAACTAGCCCGATACCATTGATTGAGTGAACGTGAATAGTTTGTCACAAAGCGCCACTCGTTGTCGTCCCTGGTTTAGCAGAGGTACAGACAACCATTGAACTACTGTGTAACGGAAAGGCTACATGTAAAGATGGGTTGCCAGGAGAACTTCTGAAGCACTATGGCATCGTTTTGGAACGGTGTTGAATTTGACTACCGCCGGCTGAATATTCGACATTTCGGCGCCCCAAGTCCGCAACGTAATTCGACAACGCACATGCTTTCTTTTGAATTCGGCAGTGCATTATGTACACAAGACGAAGAGGAACATCAGCTATCGACTACGGCTTTCACGACCCCGGCATCAAAATTCGGTTTGGATATCAGCACAAGTGATCCATTTTATTTTCTTAATCCACTGTGCATTGAGGTACTACGCCTACACCTGGAATCCGCATCAACAGAGTCATTGTGGATTTCTTCACAGACTTCTACTACTCAGGTAGTAATCTGTCAGCCAATCTGTCCGTGGACCGCGAGTTGAGAGCTCGTGTGGAGAAGGACTAGCGCTGCTTTCGGACGTCTTGAAAGACGTGTCTGGAAGAACCACAACCTGAAGATGAAAACTAAGCTGTTTGTCTATTGCTCAAGCAGTGCCGTCTACCCTGCTGTACGACAATGAAACTCGGACATTGTATCAGTGGAAGTTGTAATATCTCGGGTGCTTTCATCTGTAACGTCTAAGTCGAATATTGAGTATTCGGTCATCGGATATGGTTCTGAGCAATTAATTACTTCGGCAAATGAACAAGGAGAGGAGTGAAAATATGCTGATTTTCATTCAGTTTCGCCGGTTATGTCACGTCGGTAGGATGGCTGACGAACGAACTCCGAAGCGGCCGTTGTACGGGCAACTAAAAGCAGATAAGTCAATTACTGGTGATCACAAGCTGTGATGCTAAGATGTTATCCAATTGGATCTATCTGGCTGTACTATCGATTTTAGATCTTGTAACGACTTAGCTTCGAACCAGATCGCCTGGTGAAATACTATCCGGACAGACGTCCGAAGATTCGGTGAGCAACAATTGCATGGGCGTGAATTTAAGCGCGCAATATACAAAGGAACGACAGGCGAGATGTCGTCGTGACGTAACTATATGGCTTTGGGATGAATAAGGCCGCGAACGGGCTGGCCGTCTCAGATTGTTTGATAATCAGAACACACTCAAAGAAGGGAAGATAAATACGTTAGGCTCAAATAATTTATGTTAGTTATATAGCATCGAGAAACAGGCAAAGGAACGTTAACGTAAATGGCAACAGAAAATCGCAGGTTTCGACACGTGCGTTACTCTTACAGCTGACCAGTGGACTTCAGTTCAGCAAGTGTTGGAGCGCCTTAGCTTCTACCCACACGAGTGACATCTTGGTGTTGTGTTTCGAAAAAGTGACTAGGAGAAATCTTCAACGTACTGCAAATGGTTCATAGTCAACTTGCTCGACAAACTAGCATTGAATGAAGATAACTTCCTGGAAGAATCTTTATTTTGACATTATGATGGTACCAATGCAAAAAACGGAGTACTTTAGGCATAAAAGAACTCTCGTGCGATAGAAGAGACGCACGACCGCATCAGCCTGAAGGTTTCGGAACGGTTTGGGACGCTCTATGTCACGCGCGTGGCAGGGTGCGTCTACGAGGTTAGACATAATAGGTTCACATACATCGAGCTGTTATCTGAATTCTTATTGTATTAATTGAAATCTCTGGATCCCGAGCAGCTTGGATGCACGTACTTCCAACAGGATGAAGTATTCGCACACTTCGCGAACCTTGTAAGCTCGTGATCTGAACACACGTTTCCGAACAGATAGACCGTAATAGACAGACCCGTTCCATGTCCTTCAACGCATTCTGATTTGATCCCCATTGAATGTTTCCTTTACAATCACTTGGAAGTTGTCTTGGATACGCCACGGCGCACTTTATCCGAAAACTACATGATAGAGTCCACTGCGGCATACCTTTTTAGAGCACACAAACATGTTCGATTAACTATCACGTGGAAGATGTATGTATGTGTTGAGTTTGGTGGACGCAATTTCAAGCATTTGCCATTGCCGTTCATCACTTATTTTCCTGAGTACGTGTGATAGCCGTACCTGGGTCTACACCGTTCGATTTTTATGGCTATCAGTTTCTTTAATTGTGTGATATTTATTGGTAGAAAATGGAACGCTTGAACTGCTTATTCAAATTGTCAGGATTATAAACACGTATACTTATGATAAGACCGCTGTGCTAATTACCAACAGACTGGCCGAGATTTTTCACTATCTAGGATAATCAAAGTTGAACATTTAGTGGACCTTTACATAGAGGGTAAGATAAAAAGTTTAATTTCCCTTACTAAAACGTCCAGTAAGTGGTTGGAGCTTATGTCTCTCATTAGGTAGTTAATGTGTTATCTCAGATTTCGAATTAGTCCGCCAAAGTCTCTCACAAGTGTCTCTGCCATTATGAAAATGAGTTATTTACAGTTGGTTGTTTACAAGTTTCACTTTTCGTTTTCTTCACAAATGATATCACATACAAACTAACATGGTGGAATACATGGATATGCTTATGCAAATGCTTCGGACGCAGAAAAAAACTCATTGAAACGTTGACAAAATAAAATAATGTTCATCGCTTGAGTCGGGTCTATCAGGATTAACTAGTGATAACCTCGTCAATTTGATCACAGAATTTCGATATAAGCCACAATCAGAAATCTTGTTTGAATCATGGTACACCAGGTTTGGAAATATATTCACTGTGGATTGTGCAGCTTGGGAAGACAGTGACAAAGTGAGATTATTGATGCGCAAACTCGGTGCTGTTGAACACCAGAAATACACCAATTTAATTCTGTCTCGGAAACCAACAGATATAACTTTCGAGGAAACAATAAAATATCTCATATAAATATTCAGGGCTTGTTCTTCACTATTTCATACTCGATACAAGTGCTTGCAAGTCAAAAAACAGGAATCAAAAGATTTTGTCGCTCATGCTGGCAGAATCAGTTTAGAGGTCGAACGATATAACTCGAAGGAGCTTACAATGGATCAGTTCAAGTGCTTGTATTTTGTGAGTGCTGAAATTTGCAACCCCACTCTGTCGAAACTTGTCGGTTCCTCAGACCTCACCCTTCAGATAGTCATAGTGGAATGCCTAAGAATGACCAATATAGAAATTTACTCCAAGTTGATAGTGGAAGGGTCAATGGTCAACGAAGTTAACCGACTACAATTTATACCAAGCGCATCCAGATCACGTGTTTCTTTTCCCGGTCCTCCTATTGCATGCTGAAAATGTGGAGATTGGCATTTATGCAAGATTTTCCGTACATCTACCGAACTTGCAACCTGTGTCGTCAAAGAGGATACAAGCAAGCATACTGTTACCACAAAAAGCAGGCAGGTCCTCAACTGAAATGGCCTTAACCCCAAATACTCGGTGAGTTATACAGAAACCTTCGATACATCTGGTATCGTCCTTACTACCACTGCAACCACAGATTTTGCTCCTAAACATAAATTTATGTCCATCGTTGTTAACTGTGTCCCACTGGTATTCCAGTTTGATTCTGCTTCAGTTACAGTTCACAATTACAATCACAATTATCCCACGTTGTTCATACACCTTTTATTGGGCCGCTTGTTTGGCAGGTTTATTTAGCCGGTTCATAATAAGTTACCGGTTGACACATTATCATAATTAGTCGATCACTTACAGCCCCCGCCATTATTTCGGTCGGCCATAGCGGTGACATGCAGGCGGTGTCCTCAATCATACTGTTCCGTTAGCACAGTAGCCCGCAGATTCCTATGTCACTCATCCGATGCCGCTTTTATCACCTGAATCACACCTGGGTCGCCTAAAGCTACAGTAGACTTGTAATGGTTTATTAACTGCCCTGGATACTACTTGCCTAGACCTGGAGACCACTAGTGATCGATTGCTCTGAGTGTTCTAACCCCGCCTACAGTTGTCACGGCGGCCATCCGAATGTTATGCACATGGCTATCATTCGGACACCAAGGCGGGAGCTTGCCCAACTTATCCGACCTTAGAAACAACGTCAACCAGGGCCTGTGTCAACCTAAGCGGATTGTTCATATATCAACGGACAGATAATCAGTATGTCACAGGTGTAATCTATGCGCGTTCTATGTTGTACGGACACTAACTGCTCATCGTGCATTTGTTAGTCTGCGCCCGTGTCAGCCTGGCACCTGAGTTCAGACGAGCGAAATTTGTTTAGGACCTACATCCTACATCACACCATAGGAACCGACTAATCCTTATGTCCATCAGTTCACCCATGGGCAAAGTAACCACGCGACCTCGCTCCTCGTCGGAACTCGAAGAAACCCCCTGAGACATCTTAAATTGACATCAGAATATGCGAAAGTGAAGGCGACATCCAAACTTGGAAAGGTGTAGCGTACAGCATTGGCTGGTCCTTCAACTCATCTCTTCGGATGCCTACTTCTCTGATGTTGCGCCCAGTATGATGGCACAGGTAGTCAATTTTGTCCTGTAAAGATACACTCGTAAATAGCGAACCACTGTCGAGTGAGAAATTCTTCGTTTCGGTTTAGGTCTTGTATTACTTCGATGAAACTTAACGGCGAAATCTACCAACAGAAAGATGGAATGACAGTGAGCTCGTCTCCTGGCACTGTGTTAACCGACGTTCTCTTAAACAATATGGAGACTAACCACTTAAGCTCAGTCATTAGGGAATTTACTTTCCATAAACGTGAAGTAGTTGATATTTTTTTGCGTCTTCACTTAGGGTACCAGCATGAACAGCGCTATGTCAGTGCTTAATTGAGCCGTAAACAGTAGTAAATTCGCCAGTGCGTCAGAAAACAATGGTCAATTAACATTTTTGGATGTTGAACTATTAAGCAGAGAAGGTGGTTCAACTCAACAACTCTGTACTGGAAACAGACTAGCAATGATCATCACATTTACTTTGATAATTTTTTTTCCTTAAATGAAAAAACGAAAACTCATGCGATGTCTGACCGGGCATTAAACATTTGTATCCCTGGTATTTTGTAAGACAAGCTAGATTTTTTACAGGAAGTTTTCTTACAGAATTGTTATCCAATGTGTTTTGTTCGGAAGACGGTGTAAGCAACAGAATTGAAACCTATGCCACTCTGTGTCAATAAAAGGTGTGCATTTATTAGTCTTGCTTTCAAAAGATATTCTATGGCTAAAGTTGTCACAGAAAGGCTCAAAATGACAGCCAAAACAACTTGAATTACAGTTCAATTGTGCATCAGTTTCCGTTCAACACCCGTTATCACATCACACCTCAATAACAAATTTTCATGTCTTACAATCAGATGTTAGATGTGCGCATTTGTTCGCTAGTGTCGAGCAATACACGCTGGTCTTGTCGCAAAGGGACTGTTTTGCGTGATTAAACAGTGGTGTGAATTAAACGGTTTCAGACGTGATTATTACACATCTGACGGATGTTAACCATTCCGTCAAAAAATACTTCTCAGTTTTTCATCCGATTACCAAGAAACCGTTATAAAATAATGAGGTACCGAATGTTGACTGTTGTCGAGACT
>LOND01000944.1:0-12456 GCA_014220965.1 Paragonimus kellicotti | reverse complement strand
GACATGTTGAAAGAAGAAATCATCGAGAACGTTGTATTCCTATTCGGGTGCAATCAACAGTAAGCCTTACAGGCTATAACAACGGTAGAGAGAACACGTGACTCAGTAGAAGTACAAACTATATTGTCGCATTTACAAGCGGTAGCGTCATTCTTATGTGCGTGGACGAATGAGTCGTTGGTCGTTGAAGGCGCGACCAATCAGAACGCAGCTTGAGTCTCAGCACGAGTGTGGGGCACACAGGCGGCCTTGACGCGCATACAACAAAGGTCGGCAGTCCATTCGGTTCTCCGTTTGGCTGGCGAAGAGGCCCAATGCAACCTTCAGGTCTTACAGAGATTTCTAGATACTCAGAAAGATTTCAGTCAATAGAGTCATGCTCGTCGCAGCGGTGTTAGAAATTTCCAGTCAGTTGCAGAACGCCAGAATATTCACAGTGCTGGACTTGTGGTCGGGATATTGGCGAGTGAAAATCAAACAATCGGCTTGAGACAAAAACCTTCATTATTGGGTGCAACAGTATGTAATGCCACATTCACATCCCGACGGCTGATGTTTAAGTATATGGAAGGCTCAACCAATAGGCATTACTGACTACATCGTCATGTACAGTGTCAACGAGACAGAGTGCACGATAGGCATTTGGGCCGTATTGCAGAGTATGAACAGTAAAGTCAAGAATGAAAAAAAAGTAGTGGTAATGCTCATAAGGTTAGCCAGGGTGAGGTCTATCTGCCAGCAGCGAAGTTGATGAAGACCGAGTCAACCTCATTACCTATGTCGCTGAGACAATATCTTGGTAACGTATATTGGCAGCAGTTTCATCAAAAATTTCACTGACATCGCGGACTTCTCGCGCGAACGACTGGAGAATAATTTCGAATTTCATTGGTCAGTATGATGCAGTCAAGCTTTGTGAAAATTCAGCATCTTAGTCAACAACTAAATAACTGACTGTGAAGTTTTCAATGACTCAACAGGGTTTTATGGTTGTGACAGATATGAATGACGTGGGTATCAGGTACACGGTTAGCATTCAATCACTATAAGCACGGTTGCAATGACATGTATCACCGAACACCGTGGGATCTGAAAAAAACTTGTTAATTTATTAAAACAGCTGCCTTAATGAAAAACATTCGTGAAACTTTCGAAAGCATTTAGGAAGCAAATATGTTCGCGCAACACCATGCAACCTCAAATCAAACAAATTGATCGAAAGAAACAATCACACAATCTGACAGTGGTTAGCAGTTAAAGTAGTGAGCTCGGAAGAGATCATACCGTTGTTCCCGTCAGCTCATCGCACTTCAACATAAGTCACTAAGATTGAAATTCGCAACAAGCTCATAGATGGGTGAATGCGACGTCTGTCAGTTGGTCAGGAGGTTTGATTACTGGGATACCGACGCATAAATGCACGTAAGTCGTTGGGAGCGTGAAATTTGTTCAATCAAAAACAGACGGCGGCATTCCATTCCTTTGTTCATAACGGCAATCAACCCAACCAGAAGTACTGGGTATCTCATCGCAACAGTGGTGTGTAATAACCTAGCAGGAGTAAATATTATGGGGGACGAAAAAACCTGATAAAACAAAGCCGAACAAAAGAACTTGGAAAGCACTGGAGGCCATCAAGCGTCAGTCATTCTCAAAGTTGTTTGACCGGTGCATTGTGTTCAGACCTTGTTCGAAGAAATGGGTGAGGTTTAGATGCAAGAGAACTAGTAATTAATAAGCTTTTTACGAGATGGATAGGACCCTATGTAATGGTAAAACACTGCGGTTCAAGATATGTGACTAAGAACGGCGTGCTTGAACATTGGGCTCATGGACGCCAGCTGAGCAAGTGGCACGATCCCTGAACAGATCAAAGTGCACATCGGGTATGGCGACACCATCGTTACAGATACGCATAGCATTGAAAGAATGGAGAGCACCTAAACGATCTCTGTATCGAGTGAAGCAATTTTTGAGGAGACAAGTGGGGCGAAGTTGAGCGGCCGAACTGTACTTCTCGTGAGTGACCAGATACAAAAGTGCACTGAATCAACCGAGTAATGGGAAAAGATATTAGAAAACACTTTTGGGAGCTCTCAAGCTGGATACAGTTTCCCACTTGTGGGTTTGTCATTCCGCCTTCTTTCTGTCTGATGGTCATAACTGTGTGCAGCCGAGCGTTTATTTCTACGGTGTCGCTAGAGAATATGCCAGTGGTTTCTCTGCGCTGAAAAAGCAATCTTTGTAGGACTCGTGTGCAACACTCACAAGATTATTTTAACCTAAAATCGTAAAACGAGCAAGATGCCGGCAGTAGATTATCTATATAAAGAAAAACATAAGCTGGAAACTATAATTCATTTCTACTACCGAGGTTACTGATTAAAATAATTAATTTCCTTAATGAAAAAATTGTAAACAATAGGTTTTTCGTGTTCTTCAGGGTAACAGTTCACATATTCTTCTCACACACGAACAAGCAACTGGTCATAAACGATCACATAATGATTCATGAAATGGAAGCCACATAATAAAAAAGTGTAACACATCATGCGTCCTTGTCGTTAGCATTATTTGTGTAAGTCGTGTACTGGTCTTGCCTACGTCTTGTTTTCTTACTTATTCGTGTCGCTAGGACATTTACTTCGGAAGAACGTTTTCATTCGATGTCATCGTGTCATACAACGTTGGCTCACGAGTATAACGGATAACCGAAGCAAGAATGTTTGATGCGTTTGTCAAACTAGTTAACTAACGGATGAGATGGAAAGTACGGGATTTAACAATCAGAGATGACGATCGCCTGTTTGGATGCAGCGTTTATTGAGCGCATAATAGACGTGCAGCTTATAATGGCCAGGGCCCCAGCGACATAAGAATTCGTTTCCGGTTGCTCCGAAAAATCACGGAAATTTTTTCATGGATTTTCACTCTGTGGTCAATTTAAGTTACGTAGTGCTCTATGGATAGGACCAGAGGTCAACCAACGTCCACCGAAAAACCGGACTTTTCGAATTGTGCTTTCAACCACTTTGGAACATGCCCATTTAATGTTCCTTTGAGCAGGTACCATAGCTTTGTGAACCATTGTTCATTGGCCTAAAACCAGTGAAATACCGAGTGATTAGAATGTACGAAATGTTTCTCTCGTGTACATTATCTGACTGATGTCTTCTCATTGTACCATACAGATATCGCATTTACTAATTAATATCGTGTCCCGTAAATCCAAAAGACCGCCATTAAAGCAGCTCATGCGCTGTAACGAGGAGACTATGCGATTGTTTTACTGTGAATACAGAAGTCAGGTACAATTAAGCAGAGGTAGTGTATTTGCAGCAGAGATGACAAGTGCACGGAAGAACTGCAAACGACGGCGGGTCGAAACAGTTGCACGGTAAGACGGTGGGCTACATTGAGGACACGCAAGTGTAAGCAAGGTAAGGCGGACTCGTCCAATCAGGAAGGTCACATGACCCAATTCACTTTGACGTAGACAGGGGCAAGGCTACGCGCACATTGGCGCGCCATAACTGGTAAATCATGCAAACGGGCCCTCCTCACAGACATAAACACGCTGTCTGCTTGCTGCGCATTTATAAACGACACGAGTAGTGTGTTGATAAAAGCCAGTCGGTAAAAGATCTTGGAAGCGCCGCAACTCACGAATGGAATTACGTCCAGACTAAGTGCCCATAAAGGGGCATGCCGTCGGTAGACGAATACCTGAACTCTACGGCACACGCGGACAACAGCTGGTATGAAACTAAAAGATGTAAAGTATTTCCAAGATATTCATATGCTTTTTGGGATTCACTATCAAAAATGTGTCAGTCTGAGCTAAACCTGCATTCTCTGGCCTTCTCCAAGGTGAGGGACAAACCATTAGACAATTTCTATAACTTCTGATTTTCAGATCAACTTTGACTGTTTATCCGATTTTTCACGGGTAAGACAGCTGGTGGTTACACACAAACGCAGTGGAAAATGATCCATGAATGTGGTTGCACGGTGTAGATGGCTTCCGGACAAAAATAGCACTTATTTCCATCCAATTAGATCTCCTATTCAGTGAACACTACAAACGCTGACTAGACTCGTGCGCTTTGTTCATTCACTCAGGAATACAGTTCACACGCGCCGTGCGCTTACAGAATTCCATCATGTTGAAAGTGTGATTATAAAGTGTGTTTTCTCACAGATGTTTAAAAACCTGTAACATGTCTTATCATTTATAATTAGAAGATTGAGTTGGTGACTGAAAATCTGAGTATAATAATGTGATCGTGCCTATTGTGTGGGCAGCGGCGTTACAGTCAACACGGTCGCTTCATGAGAACATAAATTGGATTTAAATTCCCGATAGTAACAGGGATGTGCACTATCGATGAGTGTAACCAAGACCGAAATTCGAGTTCACTGCTTATTGCCTGAAAGGGCCGGTTGCAATGTTTCTTTGCCAACGAAGTCCGTGAACAAATGTGAATGGTGTATACTTTATGGAAAACCATATAATCAACTACGTTTAAGTTGCATGTATGTATGTATGATATTCACAAATGTGTCTTATAGATATTCAAGAAAATTATTCGTTGTTTGACATATAATAATTACACTTAAACAAGTTTTTGATTTGGTATTTTTTAAAGGGGCTATTTAAGTACAAACAGCTAGTCAAAACATAACAGCTGATGCAACTTGTGGTCATGTAATCATGAACGTGAATCAATGGAGCTGTCAGATACGGTTTCCCTACCACTGTAGGTCCCCACAAAGACGGACTACTCCCTTAGGAAGACCACTTTCTCCCGGCCGCGTGGAGTTTTATAAGACGTTGGACCATAGAGAAGTCACTTCCAACACCCAGCAAAGAACCTCAGTCCTGATTATAATGTTCTCCATTCTTCCACCGCCGAGAAGGAACGCGACGTTAGTCTTTTCAATTTTAACCCCCAAAAGAGTTGGAGGCTAAACTGCGTAATACAGTCAATATGATAATATTACGAACTATCACGACTGTCTCACGTCTTCTGTTCCACCGGTTTAGCTAGTTTACACACGGAAACATCGTTAATACTACCGTGATACAGTTCAAACCACAGATCCGCACTGGATTGCACACGGCACTCGAAATTCATCTTATCAGCTTACTCGTTGGCTAGGGGTAGGTGTTATTCCGCTTTCATTCTACTTATCCAATACACTCCGTAAATACGTCAACGATCATGACATGATTTCGACTCGGACCAGTGCAAAGGACAGATTAGGGCGTGCCCATGAACCAGCCAACTACTCCGTAGAAGACAATGCAGTGTGGAGAGAAATTTCGTTTGTTTATCGTCATTGATAACTTAAACCTTTCTGAACCAGATTGTAAAACACAGTACCAATCGCAGAGTATTAAAACAGAGACGTGTATCGTGCACACAGTCTTAACGGGCCTTTTTCAGTGCAAAATCATATTTCATCTGCTGCGTACCATTGATGAACTGGGTTACCTCCTCAAGAGAGACAATCCTTGGAAGAGAACAATTCGGTCGGTCTCGTCAGCAGTTCGTTTTCTTTAGGGAGAAACTCTCATAGATGATGACCGACAATGTTCACGAACGCTTCAGTGAATAACTCGCGGTCATTACCACCGTCAGGTGTTGGAGACCGGAGCATGTATAACGGTTATCTATCGTTTGACAGAATACGTCGATAGTCCGATAATAACTCCCGATCAGCATCATGATAATGTGAATGACCATACACTATTCAATGTTGTGTGCTTCCAGACAACTAATTTATGTACAACATCCGTCGAGGTCTAAAGGTACCCACCTGGAAGACCAAGAATAACAGCCTACAATGACATTTTTGACTCGCTGACAGAGGTCTTCCTTGACCGTTAATTTACACGAAATGACCTTTTCATATATTAGTCTGCTAGGTCTTTGTCACCTTGTATTTCTAATGTATGTATGAGTAAAAACCCTCATATCAACCCTGAAGATAATAATCATGGATTCTTTATTTACCGAATGGCAACGGATTTCCTTCTGCTTCCGAACCTCTCAGAAACGCCCCTCTCGCCGACCGCACTGTAGCAGTCACTCGATAAGCAGCACAGGCCTGCAATCCAACAACTTGAACTGAATTCTGTGCCGGTTCGATTTTGAGCTGATGATGATCATTTAAGAACAGTTCCATGTACTCGCCAGCTTGAAGAGGTGTTGTGATTGTCCAGGTGATGTCCAATCCACGGACTAACGGTGTAATGATGATATTGATTGCTGGATCGCAATCTGTGGATACGTTAAATGGGTATAGAATAATGATGTGAATCGTTATCAGTACTGATCATGAGACTTCGGATCTGACAGTAGGTACTACACAGGACTAACTGGATTTGAGTTCGGCTGGTTCGGTGATCACCATCTCCTAACAACAAAGTTCATAGGAAGCCTACGAAATTTTCAATAATAAGTCAGTGGATTTAATGATTTTACATATTACATTATGACAAATTAGTTGGTCCAGGACATTTTTGAACTATTCGTTTTCCATCAGAAAGATAGGGTTGACAATTCGCGGTTTAGGTCTGCGTAACTTTCATGGCCTCATTACGACGCAGGTACACTATGTAGCGTTTATACACCAGCGTGAACAAACAAGTAAAACAAGTATGAAAGAGGATTTTTTAAAAATGGCCTACTGTTTCATGATATTTGTATCAGAAGAATAGCAGGAGGTTCCACTTAACAGTGCACCTATCGAAAAATCGTTTACACAGGTCACTATGCTCACCTTGAAAACCTCGTGTCTCAGTCATGCAAACGAGGTTTAGTCTTTAAAGTCAAACACAATTATCCTGACAATGCTGTTCAAGAAGGACTTACTCTGATAAAGAATACGACGAAAATGGGTGGATCTGACGGACAATGGTGAATGATGCATGATACACCCTAAGTTGGTCACGTGATGGACCATACCGACTTATTCAGCTGGACACAAGACAAAAAAGCTATTGGTAAGTAGTTGTATTTTCGCTTAATGAGTTAAACGTCACTAGTAGTTGATCACAGCTTTTGCATTCTGTAGACTTTTAATCCAGCTCTTTTCAGAAGGTCTATGAAAACACGAGTATTGCGGTTACTTGTGAGTAATGTTCAGTCCATACGGAAGAATACTTAGACTGTTTTGCGCTTTTGGTCTTGTAACGAATACTCCCCCTTCACTACAAATTTATACAACAGTCTGTTAGACCAGTATAATAAAATCGGAGACATGACACAAACTCCCAACAAAAATTAATCGAGTGCTGAGGTACACTTCCCTATCAGTGTCGCAGCAATAAGAGAGAAACAGTTATTTCTCCTCGTGTACACGAGTTAAATCGTCACGATCTGAGTTGCTCTTTGGATAGACTTGTTTAGAAAACAGACTGTACCTAGCTGACATCGCGGTGGCCAACGTACGTTGTTTTATGTGATTTACATCAAATTGGCCTATCGTATGATTTCCGGCGTTTGTCACAATTTGATGTAGGTTCTCCACTTCTGGCCAATGGCGAGCAGTGAGTTCTACGTTTGTTGAAGACTACAAGCCAGACTGCTCGTTCGCCATCCAACATTCCATTACTACTTTTTATTTGCAAGTTGTTTAGTCCGTCTATCCTACCGCACCCTTTTGGCCAAAAAATAGACCACGTGATTTGCAGCGTTCGGCCAGCACAAATGCGGTATGTTCCTTCTAAGCAAGGTTTATTGTCCTCGATCAGATCCAGTGCATGTATAAAAATATGCATCAGTCGATTAACGACCTGGGTAGAGCGAATGAAACAGTTTGCTGATTCTATGCTCGTCTGTGTAAACATATCTCACGTTATTTTCGGTGCATGACGCTCTTCCTTCCAACTACTTTTTCTCACTCGTCAATGCACATTCCCTATATTCGTTCATCTGATTTCGAAGACGTCCTCGGTTCCGTGTACTGCTGGACACAAACATTGACAGAGTTACTTTCAGCGTTCATCACTCGGAGACCATAATTACACACGAATTAAGAGCTGAAAGAAAAAGTCGGCCTTCTACTTCGAGTCCTACAGGGAAACGGGCATGGCTTTTGCTCTTGATAAGTTGCTGTTTAACGTGTGTGCACTCAGTTATGTCTATCGATCGCCTGGGTGACCTTTGCGAAACACCGAATGTTATTTGACTGACTGATTATCACACGCACCTGCCATATCCGGTACCACTCCGCTGGACTTGACACCACATCGAGAGTATCGTATGTACTGTGACGAAAAATGAACGTAACCAATAGGAGAACGCCCTTAAAAGAGTTGTTTGCGTTGTAAGACAACCCTAACTGTCTTATAGAGCTTCATCGGAAGACCTCATGAAATATCCGGCCATTCGGAAGGAATAACTAACGCTAGATATTCGTATTGTAACTTGTATTAAATGTCAACGGAATCGATTTAAGTTACGTGACAGTGACTTCAAACTGCTACGTGTGCGCAACTGACGAGAAAGGTGGACAGTTTGCAATGAACCTGGGAGTCTTGGTAACTCTGATGTGATATATTGTTTAAAATTAAAATCTATGAATCAACGGTGTATCACAGAAGTTAACGGCATAATTTTATTCTATGTACTCAAGAAGATTTCGACAATTTTACTTGCTCAGACTTTTCTTTATGTAAACCGTTTTACTCACAAACCAGTCTACGTATCAAACAGTTCTGAGTGGCTTACTTGCGCATGCCATTATTAAGCATAACCATATACAACACAGAAGAGTATTTTCGGGCATCTCGTCGTTCCAAACTCATGCGTAAATCAGTGTTATTGTTGTATGCACACATATACATGTGTATTTATATGTGTGACTGAGAATGGTTAAGTGCGTGAGATTTCTAAACTGCGCTTCTTTTGTTCCAGCAACGTTTCACCAGGACAGTTTTCAGGTTATTGCGCGGATCGCCGGAAATAGTTCCGCATTCCGTATGTAACAGAAAGTACTCTCTGAATTAAGCGTGTACTTTAGGGGAAAATCAATGAAAATATCCGATTAAGTTTTTTTTGCAAACATTGTTTGTGACAGGCGTTTTTGCTGAAGTTGTTGCAGACCTGTTCAATTTACCATACTGTATGTTGCGTGCGTTCGTGTAATGAACAACGATCGTGTGGCTCTTTTAAGGGTCCTGGCTGCAACCGTTGTTGGAACCAGTCCAACAGAATAATACCCAGTCTGTACTCACTATCGAAAACCGATCGACAATGAAAACAAAGACTCAGCGCGTTGACCCTCGTGTATTGTATCGACCCTGGAAAATAGAGTGTACAGAGAAAAGCACGTCAAGCTAGCGAGGCACGGAGCGAGTTGTGATTTTAGCCCCGGGACGGATATTACAAATTATTGGCTTGTATAAAACAAAAGTGGGTGAAAGACCGAAATCATCAGAACTATACATTTGAATGCGACTATAAAAAATATTACTTATCATAATTGCTACATCCTGTTTTCCCGTTTATCTGTGCCCTCCGCATACTTCTGTGTATGTCGGCTATAGGAAGTCGGATACGAACTCACTGTCACTTTCTTCAGTCATGCAACTAATCTCGCGCTGTTACTACCTGCCCTTATCCTAACAACTCATTTCCTATTCTACTCTTCAAGGTCGCTTCACGTACACATTTTTCAGTGGTCTTACTAACTTGAATGTACAAGACACTTCTCTGTTGGCTCGCCTTTTTTATGCCGCCAAGTGAACCGGAACCCACCTCACGTTCTTCTCCTTTATTCCCTTGATTGTTGCCGTTGGTTTCAGACCACGCTGAAGTTATCCACTTATCCTATTCCGGAACATTGCTGGAAGTATAATGTACGGTCCATCTATGTTACGTTCCTGCATGTGCATGTGCACACACAATCGCTCACTCACGTGAACCTTCCCGTTTCACACCTGCCGGTTGCAAAGGTCACGTGCGCACTCTGGCTAGCGTGCCCAGACATGCTTTGTCCTTTTCTCATCGGCTTGTTATTGGTTCATCGATCCGTTCGCTGTAAACTCTAGTCATTGTTACATGTAATTCACTTTCATGCTGGCTCAGCCAGGATACACAAGGTTCCTCCTGCATCCTTCAGTTCTCACTTCAGTGAGTAGTGCAGACATAACATATACCGTTTGTTTTCAAACGCCACAACATTTTTTCAGTTGCATGCTTGTCGGAACTAAATCCCGGTTGGTCATCAGGGAAGGCTGACTAACTTGTTAGTGGTCGAGAGTCGAGCGCATACTCACTTGTTCACCATATTCATCATGTATCTACCTGCGTTGTTCTTCTCATTAAGAGATATTTCACATTTTACCAGTAAGTGAGTGTGTGGATAATCTTCGGGTTGCCGAAAGTGATACAGCATTTGAGATTCATCATGTCGCATTCGATGAGCTACACGGAGTTAGTGGAACGGTGCAGTTCTTAGGAGTTCTGACCATAAGTTCACGGAAGTTGTCTGCCTCAAGAACGCAGGTGAATTAGAGGTTGTAGCCTAAGGAATATGCTGTCGACCAGAATTAGTTAGAAACAACAGCTACATGTTGCTTATACTATCTTGCTTTCTGAATCATCTAGGGTCTTGATGAAGACAGAATTTCTGCACATCTCCTTCAGGGGCTGTTGGCATCATCATTATTGTAGGGACTCTAGTGATCGTGTAAAAAGTGGTTAAAATAAACCGCATGCGAATTTCTGTCATCACAGTGTGCGTAGCTGCAGTTACGCAACTGTATACTTCCTGGGCGTAAATAGTCAACACTATTAGAACTGGTTGATTCCGACTGATTTTGATGGATTAACACAAGTCTTTTGTAAGTTATTTTTCTATTCCTGTTGAACTCCCGATTCTCCCAATCAAGTGAGTGATATAGGCCCTTTCTATTTTGTTTATTTGTGAATGTCTATTGATGTTAAAGCGAAGTAGCTTCCAAATAACCTAAACTTATGACCCCATAGTTCTTTAAACTATACAAGTGTATCTGACAACGGTTAAAAAGTAAACCTGTAGGAAACAAAATTTTACCTTTCAGCTTCCGTGCAAAACAAATGAGGGAACCCATATGGTTAAATTAGTGAGAGATTGGAAGAATCAAACTCTGTTCATAAATTTTACGGACATTAGTATTCACATTGTAGATGGGTTCGGTTGCTGACCACTTAATCAGCATACCACTGTTGTGAGCCAAAACGCGGATGGCACAAATATTGTTTATTCAGAAAAGCAACACGTGGGTTATGTTTCAACAAGACAACAAACGAAAACACTCATCTGCATACGGTACTCGGCCCAGACCGTCACGGCTGCCACAGACGTCAACGCTCAGTTCCTTTACGTTCCCTTACGTACCAAGAACCATTTCATGCGATGCTGCACTCCAATGTTTCTTCTTGTATTTTTCCTGCGGCTACTTCGATGTCAAAATATATGCTCTGGTTCCACTACTGAATAGCAGTGGTGTGAGTAGTATAGCATGATCACTCCTCTCTATTACACTACTCCAGTCATCCTGATGCCGCTCTGAGTTTACCATTTAACCGAGACAATGCTGTAGCGATTACACTGTAGAAATTACACTAGAATATTTGTATGTCGACAGTCGAATGTATCACAAACTGATACGAACCTTCAGAGAATTTCATGGCCTTCTTAATTATGGATAGGCTTTTTTCCGTTCTCTTTGTTCTTTCACCCATGTATCTTGCACCCTGAGCATCAGAAATCTACAATACACTTACCATTCCGCCTTAGACAACTGTACCTTCTACGCGGAAAATTCAAACTAATTCGCTGGACGTGCATTTCACACGTACTCAAAATGGTGAAGTGTTCCTTGGTTTCACCATTCTGAGATAAACTAGGAAACGAGTAGTTTCCGACTGATGTCTGATGGTGGTATGAAACTGATCTTTTCTGCTACCTTGGCGTGGTGGTCAGGCTTGTGTGTTGTTTTGATCCGGTGGGCTGTGCTGACTTCGACTTTGGTCGTTGTAGGTTCAACCATGTCAGATTGGCCAAAGGGGAGCAGCCAGACAAAAGGCAGATGCGTTCGTTGTGTATGGTGCCGGTGTGCTGTGTTTCGGAACGGTTTGATGTTTTTTTGCCTGATCTGATTCTGTGTATGTGTGATCGGTTTGTCTGTGCAGTATTATCTCTGTGTGAATGTGCCGAATTTCTTGGGTTGTGACTGTCGAGCCTGCTCTAGGTGGTTGATGCGGATGACCATACAACAGAAACCAAATACCATACTGCATCGGCCGTCACGCAGGATAAACCGGGTCGCCCTATCTGCTGCACATGGCAGGGTGGATAGGCGAAAATATGCTACCGCCAAACACTTACCCTCATACTGTTCCCCCAACCAGAATGCTTGAGCAGATAATGCTCATTCAAGTCTCAGCAGCCTGAAGA
>LOND01000943.1:92155-102340 GCA_014220965.1 Paragonimus kellicotti | reverse complement strand
CATCATCATCGTTATCAACACCATCATCTTCACAACGGCGTTGTGCTTCGCATCATTACTCACCTCAACACCGACGTGGAATATCGTAGAAAAAGAAACCTTCACTGAAAAAGTCAAAAATGAGTAAAAATAGACTGAACGAAGGAACTAGAAATGGTATGAACGTTCGAAATGCTAACTGCTGTCGTGCGTGTGCCTACGAGGCATCCATTCTTTTTTTGCGAATAGTTCTATGGTGGAATTACCATACTATTACAGTGATCTGGTAGGAGTCAAGGGATTAGATCGTGTATCAATCAGACTGATGACTTTCTTTATGCTTGCCTGCACAGGCGCTCGGTGTGCAAAGAACGCTAGCTGTAAGACACATTTCCACCTTCAACTGATAGTCCTTCGTTGATTGTTCGCTTGCTGTGCCCAATAAGTTCATTCGCACCGTATGCGGCTAATTCTCAGCTGCTACGCGCTTGTTTGAAATTCCTCGCTCTCAAACCATGGTCTTTGCTCAAGCAATGGAGAACCTGGTACGTCGCAGCCTGTCACGATGTCTTTTGGTCTAGAACGCTAGTTGTTTCAGCCCAACTGGTAAAATGAGTGACCATGGCTCGAGAGTGAGCGTTCAACTGAAACGAGTTCATATAATCCACCAACAGGAGTGCCCCGATTTCGAAAACAGGTATTGGATATAAGGGCTACTGAGCTCCTGGTTATCTTCTTCATGTTACTGACGTTTTGTGAAGCAAGTACGTAAGTCGTTTTGCTGTCTTTAACCTTCGGCTGGTATGTTTTTTATTTCAGTAGACCATACGTTCTGGTGTTTCCGATGTGTGTCTCACTATTGCAATCTGCTACCGGTTTCCATCTCATCGTCTCAGAATGACCATTATCATCACGTTGACACTTTAATACCCCTGCGTTGTCGAGATCAATCATTCCTATTGAGTAGTGTTTGGTTACGGCTTCTTTCCATCAGTGCTTGTTGGGATTTTCAGGTATCTTCCCATAGGACCGTGTCTGATGTTTGGAACGCATTAACGCGAGCCGGTGTTGTTCAGTTACTAAGCTGTTAACTCCGAATGTTAAGTTGAGAAGTTTCGTTTCGTGAGGCAACCGTGTTTTCTGTTTCTGCACACTGTAAAAATGTCCTGACACCAGGGTCCTGTGCTCTTGAGATGCACTGTTCAAATCGATTCGATCGCCGTTTCCAACTAGCTTCCCAGAAGAAATTCAGCTAAGTTTTAATAAATGGTATTTTGTCGAAGCATAGATACCGATAATCGAGTTGCATTTTTGAGTGACCTAACACCTTCCACATATATGATGAAAACGTGGTTACATCTCAGGAACAGAACAACTCGTCTAAGAGGCGAGAACAAGAACTCTGAATCAGGCGATCAGTGCGCACAGACACTGCCACGACGGACGGACGGTAAGAAAGAATGATCCAAATTGAACATCTTGATTCATTGTTTCAATCGAAGTGGCATACCACTCATTCAAATTCTTCCAATTTCCATCGTTGTGTTTGGGGATTTTCGAACCTATGTGTACCATCAGTGTTTGACACTTCACATCATAGATTAACCGGGTGTTTAAACAAAATGTCAGAGTTTGTCAAAATAAAACCTACTACAAACGCAGTGGATAACATGTTCAATCCAGTCGATGGACTATAAGTAGTCAATGTCACATGTAGACGCACATGCTACCTGGATAATCTCAGGCGACCACAATTTCGTCTACATCGGTAAATTACTTAAAACAGCGGATTGTACACACATTTTCAAAAACGTCTGTTTATTCAGAGACTGAATGATCTTCGAACACGCGCGTTGGTAACTAATTTGGACAATATAGCGGACGCTCATGTCTGTGTCATTACGACTGCTAGCCACCGTGCAATAGATAAAGTTGTCAGTTGACAAGATATTTAAGCCCATCCTCGTCGATTCCTCTTGTGTTTAACAAATCAAGTGCATTTACTATTCTGGCCACATGAAATGAACCGGGACAGCTTTGGCCTCTCGAACAGCAGACTTTTCTAAGCAGTCAGCTGGACCTAAGCTTTGACCTGGGCCAGACTGTGTACCTCGTTCAGCGCCCGCCGCTTAATTAAAAGCACACCGCGCTGATTCTTCACGGCTTCTAAGCAGTCAGAGGCTTTACGTACTGAAGGTTACTGAAGATTTACTTGTCTTCCCTATGTCATACTTGACTCATTTCCATGTGAGTCAGGACAAGAAATACAAGACCTAGCAACTAAGTTTGGTGGGTAACCTAACCAGCTCAAAAATAGGTTGTAACTATTACCTCTTTTGTAGATGAATGATCCAAAAACTACACATGAGATAAAATGAAACAAATCGAAGATACGGAAGTGAATCGTTCGTCTACGGTTGTAAGCTGTGAACGGAGTGGTACAGATACAATGGCGTTTTGCGAATGGGGTACTTCCATAGTCTGTGAGGTGGAGCTGCAATGCCGCCTACCCTTGAGAACGGGATGAATGCCACTAGGTGCAAGAAAAGTCAAGTGAGAACATGACTACACACTGACCGGTTGCTAACCCTAGCATTCTGACACTCACAGCCGAGTCCCAATTTTCATGACGGACTGAAAGTCCGTCATGATTTGAATCGTTGTCGGTCACATGATTCCTTATCTGAGTTATGTCCTCCTTACGAATAATCTGTTGGTGAACATTTACAGCTAAAGAGGTTGTACTCGATGATAACATTCAACGATTATCCTCCTCCAAATCGTACCTCTAAAACAATTCCGTTCGACGGGTGGCCATAACGGCTAATGCGATAGATAAGACCCTTCTGTACTGGTTTAGACCAGTGCAACAGTTTGACCTGTCCAGATTAGCAAATTCATGAAGCCCCAAGCTGGGTTCAACGCAACGTATCGATCTGGCTCAATACACAGCACTATATTTTCTACATCCTGGCAATGGAAGCCGTTTTATGGTGCACATCAGCGAAGGGATAAACTATATTGTTCACATGAATCAAGTTTCAATCGAACAGTAACTGAACAGTCGTTTGCAATCCTGTCAACATTTATTGACCCATCAGAACAACCACTCGAACGGATGCATGTGGCGCGCGTGCGTGTCTGACACGTGCAACTGAGGCATGATTCATTCTAATTTCAAGTTCGTTACATGTGGCTGAAAGCGTTGCAGCACATTTGTTTACTGTAAATCATCCGGTTCGCGCTTCGCGTGATTGCGAGTTTCATTCTGGATCTGTTCGATGACGTGTGAACACACATAAATACTAATCGCATGCCTCATCTGTTGTAAAAATGCACAAGAGGCGGTCAAAGCAAAACAAGTTGCCGGAGGAATATTGCCGGTTTCTTGGAAAACCTGGTGGGTTAGCACCATTCTAGGAATACCTGATCAGTCAACATAAGATACATAATGTTGGCAGGTCGATTGCATTTCAGTACAAAACAACCGACTAATGGTCTCCATCGGACACTAGGTTGCACTGCGTGAGCATCGTAACCCATTGGAGATCCATGCAGAAAAGAATCCAGCCAAAGCAAGCAGAGAAACGATCTTCCCAAAATCACTCCCACGGAAACAATATCCGCAGACTCAACTGGGCGTGCTGTTTCCGTTGCTAGTTCGAATCCAGCCGAAGTCCAGATTTTTTCGGAACTGGGTTCTTTCTGAATTATCATATCTGCAAAACTGCTTATAAGCAATACAATGTCAGTGCTCATCGGTGGCACTGGTGGATTCCAGCGTGAACTGATCTGTGATTTCAACTTGCAGAGAAGTCGTAGTCGAGGGGTCATCGATTGGAGTTAACAGACAGTAACTGTGTCTCCTATCGAGACGATCGGGCAACCTGATCATTACTCACAAGCGAAAGTGGTTGAGCGTTCACATATGATAATTCGGTCGTGCCTAATGTGAGGTCAATGGCGCAGTGGTCAACACGGTTGCCCTACAAAAGTGTGGTCGGAGTTCTGGTCCCGGCAGTGGCAAGGATATGCACTACTGACGAGCTCTAATGAGAGCGAAACTCGAGTCTAGTGCTTCTTTTCGAAAGGGGCCGACTGGAAAGTCTATGGGAATGCGACAGCTGCGATCAATTGTGGGTGATGTTCAACTTGAAATTAACCAAATCCCCGACTACTCATCAGTAATCAATAAAAATCTGTCAACACGTAGCTACCACCGCCCATTTTCACGACTCCCCCTCAGTCACGCTAGTGATAGATAATACGATCGTAATTAATTGCTGTCGCGACTCAAGCATATGCTCTGGAATGTGAAAGTCGAGCCTTGCTATGAGTACATATTAAAGTTGTCAACGTAGAGAGACTGTAAGATAGATCCATCTTGTGTAACCATATGCATACACCTTGGCTAATTGTTCAGTCGGTCACTGAAATTTTAGTACCCTTAGTTTCTTGTCCAATACACAGAGGACTCTAGGAGTATTAAGTTCATGAGTTGTTATCAAACTAAAAATGTTGTCATTTGCTGGAATCGATAAATTTCAAATATCTTGATTTTCTCTTAGTAACAAGTTCATGCATGTTTACTCACTGAATCAATTGTATATATTAAGGTGCCCGGCTGAAGCTTTATAATGTCCGGTAGGTCTTGATGGATGACTTCTTCATTCAACGGAGGTCGAGTGTTTGTCTTGGCTCAATCTCATATGAAGGTCATTGTTTTCATTACCTGTTAAGTAATGCTTAGATAATACGCTGGAATTATCCACAATAAATAGTTGGCCGTCCTCCAACCTCGAGCGGATTCTGAGAGAGATTATTGAAAAATCAATTTGACATACAAACCCTAGAGAAGATGGCCGGTTTATCTCTACGAGGTTGCACATGTGAAGGCGGTGATGTTGCCCTCTGGTTATTTTTTTATCAGTGAAGTGATACGGCAGGTGATTCCAAAACACTCACCCTTCTACCGATCACCTATTACTGGATAACCGATTCAGTGGAGGGTGTTACCATTGCTTACAATACGTGGTTTGTACAAGTCCATAGACAGTACCTTAGCTAGAGCGACGATATGGTTGACGTAATAACAGTTTTATTATAAGCGGTGCCGTCTCGTACCATGATCACTCAGCTCCACTCGTATCCGACTGCACGTTCCATTGATAGCGTCAATGTCAATGTCAATGAAGTGTCTTCGGTTGGGTCTTGGGTCAGTGATACACAAATGATCTACGTATATCATTTTTACGATCGATAAATTGTTGAATGGTCTAGCAACATAACTTGAGGAGATAACGAGAAATCATCAAGGATACCAGGAAGAACCATGGACAGACTTGCCGGCCAGCGCAAAATTAAACAGTTCACTTGAGCTTGAAACGTTACAGGTTATTTTTAACTGATGTTTTCAAAAACATTTGTCAGTTCAAGCGCTGTAAATACGTCCAGTTTATTCATGAGAAGAAACACTAGGACAAACAAGTTTGTTTTCTATGCTTCATCACCAGGACTAAATACAACACACTCGTATACGTCCAGTCAGAGTGGTTGATAGTACATCAGTGGAGTAAGAAATAGTATGCATTAATGTCTGCTTGGTCCGATTCTTTAGGTCTGTGTAAGTAACATGAATCAAGTGGATTGTGAAAGTTTATTAGGAAGTCAGCCTGTCTACATGATAGACCTACCTGAGGTGTGGAGAAAAATTGAATGTTTACAGCAAGCATTTTTAAGCGCATAATGGTCAGTGTGTTATGCAGCCTATATAGCTGGCTCCACAGGACCATGCGAAACGATAAACACAAAAAAGACAACATATTCAGACAGCTTTCAGCCGAGGCAGCAGCAGTGTCATAGAAGTAATTCGAACACCTAACTCAGGTGTGGAATACGTTTTGCAAAATTGTTACATCAGGTCTCCTGGTTGTTCACAGCAGAGCTACCTGCTTTGAAAGGCAACCAAGATATAACCTTTGTCTGCAGTTTGCGATCTATTTACGTTTGCAATTAATAGTATGTGTTTACGAATAAATTGCCCTGGGAAGTCACTTCTAGCGAGTGTATCAGACAGAATTGGTTCTTCGTCCTTTTATGGGACCAGTCATCTGGGCCGCACAATATGACAACTAACTGAATGTTTCCGAAGCCATCATTTAATGTAGCTAACTCGAGGATCGATAAAAGTCCGTTCATCTATGGTCGCTGAGCCCTCCGTTGACTCAGACCGATCCGACCAACTAGGTCGATTTGTTTAAGCCGATCTACTGAGTCCGTCGAGCACAATCGAAGCAGGTTAAAGGTCGTTTACCTGCAATCACAGGGGGTATTGCCATTCGTTTATACTCACCTCCATCATAATCTCGAAAATGTCTGCTTTCAACAATTAATTTCTTCTGGTCAAGCATTCATACCCCAGATAGATAGATCATGTAGACAGGCCGGCTTACTTAAAATCCACGCGATTCATGTTGTTTACAGAGGTCCCAAAAATCGGTCCAAGCTGACATTCATGTTTACTACCCCTTACTTCAATGAGGTACTATTCACTACCTTGATAAACGTACATAACTGTGTTGTATTTAGCCTGGTGTTGAGGCACCGCCCTTCTTTCAATGCTTAGGTCGCTGATTTACTGGCGTAAGTGAAGATCGGCTGTCCTTGAGTTATAGCTTATTTAAACCGGCTAGTATGGATGGGCACATTCAATCTCGGACTGCCAGTCTACACTGATTACGGCCGCACAAGCTCTCAATAATTTTTCTAATGCTTCTTGATACTCACCATCAACGCGACACTCCATAACGGGTTCCCTGCTTGTTCGGACTCAACACACGGAGCTAGTTTGACTGAGGGGGAAAAAGTCATCGTTTCCTTTATCACAAGCGATGTTGATAGAACTGGTGGCCGGGGGATATGAACATTGACTCGCAACGCGAAGGACAGCCGGTTCTATTCCACATTCAGATTACCCCAACCTGTTGAGTTTAAACGAAAACAAAACCGGTCGTCCTGAAGGTGAGCATCAAGCAATATTACAAGGATCAAATGTCTTTGTAGATCGAGCTTATGAGTTCTGCCATTCAGCATCAAGTTGCCTGCACCTTGTGAACAGACAAACAAGCGAAAGGTGGAAATATAGCGTCTTCCTTAAACTAGCTATTTTGCGGTTTCCACTGCCCAACGTCAGTACTTGAACTTATTTAAGAGACAGACAGAAAAACAGCTGCAATATTTACGCCAGTGTATCCGCTTAGACACCTTCCTTCCTATCGTCTTCTACCATCTGTGAATTATGAGAGCTCCACCCCATAGAACTGACGCGACCTATTGTGGTGGCCGATTTTATTTCTTCAAGTCAGGTCATCCTTTTGTTGGTCAATCGGCCACTGAGGCGGCCAAACTTTTTCGGCGTGGTAAACTACTATTTGGCATCTTTAGTGCACGGCTTAGCCACCAAGTTCTTGGCGCATTTGGAGCTTGATGAAATAAACTTGCCTGATATTCGTTAGTCTTTCGTTGCGATTGAATGAACACAGACATTGATGGTCGTATACCCAAAGACTATTTACGCCCAAACGGCAACTTGCCACAGCTACGCTAACATGACCCTTAAGCTTCAGGGAGTTGCCTCATTGATACCAGCTATGCTTTAGTCTGGCGAACATCACTATAGCCCTCGAGATGCCATCTTCCATTTTATTTCGTTCATTTCAACCGGTGTGAGTTCGAATTCTTAAGTATTATAATTTGTCAACAACTTCAATATCTTCGTTATTCAACATTAAACTCACATAGCCGCAACAGTCCGGCAGGTGCGCTCGACCACAAGGCGCATTCCTAACAATCGGCAGAGCTTGAAATATTGCCTAACGTTGTTCGTGCTGCTTCAGACTTGTCAGTCAGCAACGCCGTGTCGTCAGCATAGCTAAACTCACTTGGTCTCCCAAGAGGATAGCAACAGTTACTGAACAAAGATAAGTGTGACGTAGATTCGGAATCTGACGAAAAATGAAAATTTGGTCAGTAGATCGTTGTCCATGGCAAAACCCTCTACCAGTGCCACATTTTTTGAAAACGAGGTTTCCCAAGCCAGCAGCCCTATCCCGATTAGGGGCCGGAATACAATTGTGGACCTAGGTTTTGGAAAACGTTCCCAAAGCTGATGAGTAGTAGGGGATTTTTATTTTCATATGGATTGAACATTAATGTATGTGAAAATCAAAATCCCCTACTACTCATCAGTAATCAAAATACCGCTCAACAAGTCAATGATTTCTGTGATTTCAACTTGGAGAGAAGTCCTAGTCGAGGGGTCATCGATTGGAGTTAACAGACAGTAACTGTGTCTCCTCTCGAGACGATCGGGCAACCTGATCATTACACAAGCGAAAGTGGTTGAGCGTTCACATATGATAATTCGGCCGTGCCCCATGTAAGGTCACTGGCGACGTGGTCAACATGGTTGCCCTACAAAAGTGTGGTCGGAGTTGTGGTACGGTAGTGGACAAGAATATACACTACTGACGAGCTCTAATGAGAGTGAAACCTCGAGTCTAGTGCTTCTTTTCGAAAGGGGCCGACTGGAAAGTCTATGGGAATGCGACAGCTGCGATCAATTGTGGGTGATGTTCAACTTGAAATTAACCAAATCCCCGACTACTCATCAGTAATCAATAAAAATCTGTCAACACGTAGCTACCACCGCCCATTTTCACGACTCCCCCTCAGTCACGCTAGTGATAGAATACGATCGTAATTAATTGCTGTCGCGACTCAAGCATATGCTCTGGAATGTGAACGTCGAGCCTTGCTATGAGTACATATTAAAGTTGTCAACGTAGAGAGACTGTAAGATAGATCCATCTTGTGTAACCATATGCATACACCTTGGCTAATTGTTCAGTCGGTCACTGGAATTTTAGTACCCTTAGTTTCTTGTCCAATACACCAGAGGGACCACTAGGGTATTAAGTTCATGAGTTTAATCAACTAAAAAATGGTGTCATTTGCTGGAATCGATAAATTTCAAATATCTTGATTTTCTCTTAGTAACAAGTTCATGCATGTTTACTCACTGAATCAATTGTATATATTAAGGTGCCCGGCTGAAGCTTTATAATGTCCGGTAGGTCTTGATGGATGACTTCTTCATTCAACGGAGGTCGAGTGTTTGTCTTGGCTCAATCTCATATGAAGGTCATTGTTTTCATTACCTGTTAAGTAATGCTTAGATAATACGCTGGAATTATCCACAATAAATAGTTGGCCGTCCTCCAACCTCGAGCGGATTCTGAGAGAGAGATTATTGAAAAATCAATTTGACATACAAACCCTAGAGAAGATGGCCGGTTTATCTCTACGAGGTTGCACATGTGAAGGCGGTGATGTTGCCCTCTGGTTATTAATTTATCAGTGAAGTGATACGGCAGGTGATTCCAAAACACTCACCCTTCTACCGATCACCTATTACTGGATAACCGATTCAGTGGAGGGTGTTACCATTGCTTACAATACGTGGTTTGTACAAGTCCATAGACAGTACCTTCAGCTAGAGCAACGATATGGTTGACGTAATAACAGTTTTATTATAAGCGGTGCCGTCTCGTACCATGATCACTCAGCTCCACTCGTATCCGACTGCACGTTCCGTTGATAGCGTCAATGTCAATGTCAATGAAGTGTCTTCGGCTGGAGTTTTGGGTCAGTGATACACAAATGATCTACGTATGTCATTTTTACGTTCGACAAATTGTTGAAGGTCTAGCAAATAACTTGAGGAGATAACGAGAAATCATCAAGGTACCAGGAAGAACCATGGACAGACTTGCCGGCCAGCGCAAAATTAAACAGTTCATTTGAGCTTGAAACGTTACAGGTTATTTTTAACTGATGTTTTCAAATCATTGTGTCAGTTCAAGCGCTGTAAATACGTCCAGTTTATTCATGAGAAGAAACACTAGGCAAACAAGTTTGTTTTCTATGCTTCATCGCCAGGCTAAATACAACACAGTCGTATACGTCCAGTCAGAGTGGTTGATAGTACATCAGTGGAGTAAGAAATAGTATGCATTAATGTCTGCTTGGTCCGATTCTTTAGGTCTGTGTAAGTAACATGAATCAAGTGGATTGTGAAGTTTATCTTAGGAAGTCAGCCTGTCTACATGATAGACCTACCTGAGGTGTGAAGAAAAATTGAATGTT